>SNQJ01S0003895.1:498725-533788 GCA_010110895.2 Picea sitchensis | reverse complement strand
TTCAACTTATAAAATGAGAGGAGCTCTCATGGAGAAAGTTATCTTTTGGTTAGCTTTGGAGCTTTTGGGATTAGCTTGGATTGGATTGAGCTTTGGAGATTTTTAGCTTGGCTAGATGAGCCACTTTGTCAAGATAGATTGTGAATATTATCAGATCTGTGCTCTCAGAATTCTTGGAGTGAAAGTGTGTGGGGAACGAAGGACAGTTGGAAGGGACCTTACGACATCAAGGCCATGATTGTAATCTTTCTTTCAAATTTAATATGATACAGTAATATGATTCTTTCCTATAAAGCTTGTTGTGTTTTATTGTATGATTCCTTGATCACATACATAGGTTTATATTGAGTTTATGCTATTGCTATCACTTTGATTGGTTGCGTTCTTTTGCAGGATCATCATTGTATGAGCGTTGGAATGGAGCTAGGATGGCGATGGCGAGAGGAAGTGACATTTAAATGGTATGTCACTCATCCCTCTTTAGTTAGTAAATTCAATATCTAAAACTTAAGGAAAGTGTCATGTTTTGGTGTGTTTTGTTCTAGATCTAGGTGGATCTAGGGAGATCAGTTAGTGTCCGCACCTACCGATTAGTCTGATAATAGTATGCGTAAGTCATGAATCTAAGTGACATGTGGCAGCCACTCGGCCAATGTCAATTCATAAGTGACTTGAGCAAGAGACATCACTTCGAAAGTATGTACTTCAAGGGAAACATGTTTCTAACATCAGAAATCACCTGAAGCACCGAAGGCCGAAGTTAACGCCTATCGTTGATATAATTCGGGAGCGTTCTCTACCGTTGATCAAGTACAGTGGAAGGATAGCATAAGTGGAGGTATTAACCGACATCAAGTGGTCACCTCTGTTGTATAAATTATTCGGTAGGTAATCGCTTCAAGGGAATTGTTAATCCAGAGTTCGAGATCCACGAATAGTCGAAGTTCCGAAGTGAACGAGAATCGTCATCGTGAAAATAATATATCGACTGTCCGATCTACTTCGGGGAAATATTCTTCGGGAGATTTGAAAGATTATAGAGGATGGAAGTCCTAAAGGACAAAGTCCCGAAGTACCGACAGTCATCCATCTCATCGGGAGATTAAAACGTGACTTTTGATTTTGATAAGTAATCAAACACTCGCTTGGCCTAGTGCCTGGTCACCACCTGCGGTCATATGGAATAAAGAAACAAAGATCGAAAGAGGAAGCGATGCTGGGAACATCGCTTAAAAAATAAGCCCGTGGTTTTGCACATATGGTCATATGTAAATGATTTGAAGGAAGCACCTCATACAGATTTAATTCGACAGAGAGTTAGCACTAGAACAATACAAAAAATTGATAAAAGATCAAATATGATCTGTTCGTGAACTGAGAATGCAACAAAAGCATGAGAAAGATATGATGAGTCGATCCATGTCTGTGATCAACTCATGAAGACAAAAGAACTGACACACGGTCATGATTAAAAGAGAGTTAATTCATGAGCATTCTGAATAAAGAATAAAAAGGAAAATGATATTATTTAAAGATTAATTTTATTATTTAAATGAAAATGTACAATGGTTCAAAATCAAAAGATGTAATGATTCAAATTCACATCAGTTGGAAGACTATATAAACAAGAAATAATGGTGAGAAGAAAGTGTAGTAGAATTTGTTGAAGTATATATATTTATATATAATGGAGTGAATGAAAGTTCATTCTATCAGGTTGGTGCCTGCTTACAAGATGGGTCTTGTATGAGGATTGTATTACTCACATCTCAGTTGGATCTGAGATCAACAAACTGAGACTTGTTATGAGGATTGGATTCCTCATTTCTCAATTGGATCTAAGAACTACAAGATGGGTCTCTCATAATTGTTTGAAGATGATATTCAAAGATTGATCTTTTCTTTTTTCAATATTAGGAAACCAATAATCTCCAACAATATTCAAAAACCTTGAATCAATTTCACACTTCCCTTGCATTGTTACTTTTACATACCTTAAGCCTGCAACAAGTGTGGGATCACCAACATACTTTGCAAGACAATTGCTACTTTAACACCAAGGAATTGTATTCAATTAAAGTAAAATTTGTTTTGTTGTAAAACTCCGTTGCAACGTAGCTGGAGTAGCCTCTAGTTTTCTCCCATGCTGCTTGAGATAGAAGCAGTTTAGCCTCATACTTCAAGAGGTTTCCAAAGATTGATCTTATGCATTCATTCAAGTTAAATATATAAATAAAGTATTTATTGTTTTATCTATTGATTGAGAAAATGAAATAAATATTTGTTGTTCAGTTAATTTGTAAAAAGTGGAAAATTGTCCAAAGTTTTGTGACACTAATTCACCCCCCCCTCTCAATGTCAAGTGTCTATTTCAACAATACCTATCATAAATCTACTAAAATATCCCCATTTGAAGCCCTTTATGGATATCCATATCCTAGTATCTTATACCATTTTCAATATAATTCCAAAGTATAAGAAATAGAGTCACATATGGAGAATACTAAAGAAACTTTGATACTTCTTAAGGAAAACCTTCAAATAACACAAAACAAGATGAAACAAAAAGCATATCAACATTGAAGTGAAAGACAATTTGAGGAGGTTGATTGGGTATTTTTGACACTAAAACCTTAGAAGCAATCCACACTCAAGAAAAATAAGAATCATAAATTAGCTCCAAAATTTTATGTACTCTACAAGATTATTTGCAATATTGGACATGTGGCGTACAAGTTAGATTTTCCCTTTTCTCATATTCATAACCTCTTTTTCATGTATCAGTGAAAATAGAACTTTCATAATTAGATGAAGAAGGGAAGTTGATTCTTGAACCATAAAAAGTTATAGATTAGTGTTCTCTATCTCTTCAGAATATCTGAACCATTATGGAGTACCTAATCAAATGGAAGAATATGCCCCTAGAAGAAGCTACATGGGAAAATGAGTAGTTCTTGAAGAAACACCCTCAATTGCAAGCTTTGAGGGAAAATATTTCTTAAAGAGGGGGGATATGTTAATGCCCTAAGAAGCATTCATTATTAGTTTATTTTTTATATTAGTAGGTCAACAAGAACCTTTCGTTGTACATTTTCATTATAATTGTACCCTTTGTATCATATTTATACATGAAGGAGTCTTATTCTTGGGATCATCTTATCTTGTCTTCTAAATTGGATATATTGTAAAAGAAGGTCCCCCCCATACAAGTGGATTGTATTCATTAATTTTTTTATCATTCTTAAGGTGTTGGATCATAATAACTAGAATCTTTGTTTAGGTCATACGACCATTATTTTCCCTAGCTGACTATGGTGAAGACCCAAGATCCTTCCATAATATTAAAAATTTCTTGTAAGATACCATATCCCACTCAAATACCAAATATCCTTTGTAAAGGGCTTGTGTGGTTCTTTAAGGCTATGTTAATGGATTGGATCCTTAAAATATTTATATATGACTTGAGGCCATTTATTCCCTCACCTTACCATGGAAAAGACAACGAAATCCATCCTTGGTGAAAAAAACATCCTAATGGAATCCATATCGCAATTAGAGGCCAAATATCCCCTCTAAAGGACCTTTGTAGTAGCTTAAGGATGTATTCATAGACTGTAAGCCTTAAAAGTTTCATTAGGTCCTAAGACCGTTTATTTTCTCTCATGATCATGATCTAGGTCTCAAGACCCATCCATTGTGTCTAAAACATTCTAATGGTTCCCATATATCATTTACATTCCAAAGATTATGCTCCCTATATGACTAATTTAGATCATATGTCTTTGTTTTCCTTTTCTTGACCATGCTGAAGGCCCCAAGACCCATGCCTAGTATGAAAAATATCTTAACGATGCATGTATCCACTAAGAGGACAATGATATAGGTTTATGTTGTGGTTTGAGTCATATTTCATGGTATAGGGCCCTAAAATATTCATTTTAGGCATAAGTATTGAGATTTGTCAATTGTGTACAAAACTTCCAATGGTACCCATATCCCACTAAACGTAAAAGGTACTTTCTAGAGGGATTTTTTGGTGGTTTTAGGAATCTTTCATGTACCACAACACCTATAAGATCAAAATTTTATGGATGAATTAAAATATTCTCCTACACCAATCATGGTAAAGGCACTTAGACACATCCCTACTAAAGATAATCTCCTTATAGCATGCCTATCCACTAGTACACAAAATATCTATTTTATAGGGCATGTGTTGCAGTTCAAGACCTTAAACATATCCCATTATGCCAATAATAATTATTTAGGTTTTAATTCCCCAAATGTCTCCCCCAACCATGGTTAATTCCTTAAAACCCATCCCTAATTCATAGAACATTATAATGGTACCCATATCTCACTTAAAGGGCAATGAATCCCTAGAGAGGAAATGTTATGTGGTTTATGGAATTATTTATGGACCTTGATCCTTAAAGGAATCATCAAGGAACCATCAAAGAACCTAAGGCCTTATTTTCCTCCCTTGACCATAATCAATGCATTAATAAACCCATCCCTAGTGCACAAGACCATTGGCCAAATATTTCCTCTAAAGAGCTTGTGGCATGGTTTGAGGTCATGTTCATGGCCAATGAGACTTACATATCCATTTATGATGTAAGGCCTTTGTTTTCCTCCCTTTATTATGGCCAAGTGTGAAATAACCATACCTATTGTGTAAAAACTCATGATTGTGCCCATATCCCACTTGTATGCCAAATATACACTTTAAAGGGCCTATGATATGGTTTATGGCCTTAATCATGGATCATTAGCTCAAGAATCTAAATTTAAGGCCTAATTACCTCAATTTCTCCCTCAACTATGGTCCTAGACCTATCCTTGGCACATAAAACTTCATATTGGAACCCATATCCCACTCTAAGGATAATGATCTCATATATAGGGCACATTTTGTGGTTTGTGGCATTTTCATGGGATAATGTTGGGATAAAATGTGACTCGGTGAAAGACTCAATGAGTTAAACTTGTTTTAGGTCAACAATGGTGGTTTTTGGGCCCATGGTTTTAGTAGCCCATGATATTATGCCCATGAATTGCCTGTAATGAATACTTTAAAAAGGCTCAGGATACTCCCTTGTATTGGGCTTGGAGGTGAGGAATGAAGGCTCACCTGGTTGTCTTGGAAAGATTTGGTTAAGGGAGCAAACATTTCTTTGGCTGGTTTTCCTCGTAAAGGTTTTCTAGGTTAAATGATGTGTTAATGATGTGTGTATGATTTATATATTTTTTTGTTGTTGGTTTATTATTTCTCTCATAGGATTTGAGTATTCCTAACAACTGGTATCATAGCCATGGTGAGAAGAAGATGAGTGTATTCATGATGGAGAAGTATAAAAATGTCCAAAAGAAGAGCAACAAGCAAATTAAACATGGAAAAAGGCAAGAGGCACTACAAATGTTCAATAAAATGCAAGAAGCAAGTAGAAGTCAAAGCAATGACAAAGCTAAAGGATGATATCATTTGTAAGTTGGTAAAAGAAGCAATGTAAATACTGAGTACATTTCCATTAAATCTCAAAGAAAATAGAAACATTAAATAAAAAATATATATAAAAAATTATTGTTATAAAGAAATTAAAAATTCATTTACATGTAAATGGGCATACGACTTTATGACCCAATTAAGCATGTGTACCCATGGTAAATAACTGGTGTTAGTGCCTCAAGCAAAATGATTGAAAGAATGTTTCCATTCTTATAGTACTCAGAACATTAGATATATACCCATTTGATATATACCCAATGCATATATATATCCTGTGGTGACGGTTTTCTTGCAGCATGTGGGACATATCCTGCGGGAGTAAATTTCAAAAGCACTATATCAGAACAACGCGCCTATCCAAATGTCAAAACAGAATGCATATTCCAATGGTAAAATCCAGCGAAGGTGTCGAGGTTAGAGCTCACTCATGAAAGCGTTGGGGATGCCATCACTCTGTCCAAACGTCAATGAAGGAATAAAAACAAATAAACACAAGATAAGTGCACAGGTTCAGTGGATTCTAATGCCCAAGGATGCATGATCACGTTTATTTCTTTGCAAGTTATAATGAAATAAACATTAGTCAAAGGCGTTTGGCACACAATGGTTTGACTAGAAATCTACCCAAGAAATTCTTAATTTGGAAATGAACAATATTACTGGATAATTACCCCAACAATTTCATATATGAATATATTCAAAGTGGAAGTTTGTATAGTCGACTTCAAGAAAGACCCCAGACGGATCCATTGTCAAGATTGGTCAATTTGGTTTAATTTGTGACTGCAATGGGGCTTGAACATCCTCACCATGCTTACAGATCGCATTTCATACACTACGACATAAAATCCAGCCATATTTTGCAATTCTATAGTTGTATATTATGGCCTTGCAAAATTGTTGCCCATGCTTGATAGATACGTTCTTAGTAGCAAAATACAGAATGCATTGGGATATATGGCACCTGAATTTGCTTGTTAGAGCCTCAAGATAAATGAGAGATGTAATGTTTATGGACTTGGGGGTAGCTGTTAGAACTTGTTACAGGAAGAGGGCCGATTGAATACCTGGAGGAGAAAATAATGTCTTATGTTTTGTCGAGTCTACTGACTTAAGACGTGTTGCTATTGCTCGAAAGGTATTTGCTTGAGTTTCAGGGTATTGCGAATGAAATGATGTTCATTATGTTCAAGACAACTTCAGATCTCAGAGTTGAGGGCACCAAATCATTTTCCAAAGGTCATTTTCCACCGTCTCAAGGTACGAAGACAACAAATGAACATGTGGCATATTACCTGGCATCAACTAGTTTACAGGTGTTAGAGAATTTCAAGGCACAAAATCATCTTAGATTACATTATTTCTAGAAGATCAACCTCAACACTTTCAGGCATGAAAATAACAAATACATAGGTGGTAGAGTATCATCAATTAGGTGACTTTTTGTTATGATGATAATTTCAATGTTTTGAGCCAGGTAACTAGATGTAATCTGGATGTAACCAAAGCTAATTGCTAGAATTTAGGGCAAAGAAGGATCAAATGGTTCGAGAGAGGGGGGAGAGACGCCATAGAGGGGCGGGGAGAGACATGTTGTTTTCCATTGTAAGCATGAGGGAAATTTTCTTTTGACATATGTTCAACATTAGAGATATATGAATATCTTTTATCAATATTAATTTCATGTTGTGTTTTCTTATCATTTTCCCTCCTATTTGAATAGAACTCATGCTCTATAGACTTCATGTGTTCCTGTAAAAGTTTATTTCATATATATTATATTCATTCTCATAAAGAATTTATGTTTATTGGATCTTCATCCTTTTGGATTATGTAAGTCGATCTGATAGTGAGGTTTTTGTTTTTCATAGTTGTTTTCCTTTCATCCATTCTATTATCAATCTTCTGTCTGATAATAGGTTTGATTACCATTGATCCATGAAATATGTAAGGAGACTCCATGCCCAATGATATATCATTGATATGTAGTTAGCTTGTTTCCTCCTCCATTTCTCACTCATTCTCTGCTCCTTCAACCAAACAAAAACCATTGCAAATAAATAGGATGTGCTAGGCTTGGCTTTGAAGTAGTGAAGAGACAACTTCTAGCACCAACATCTCCCGACGTTGTTGCCACAGAACATAGTAATGAAGAAATATTTCCCTAGGAGAACGACAACGATCATATCTGGTTTTTTATGGTGAACAAAAGCCAGACACACATACTGACTGCATTCTTTCACCTGACGACTCCACAATCAAAGACTCCACTGAAAGAAGAATCTGACAGATGAAAAGATGAAATAATTGAAGGGAAGGTATTAGGTCATAAGTTTCCTCCAAGAGCTTATATTATTTTTCATCAGTTCTTTTATGTCCTTTCCTTTGCTTGTTAAATGAATCATCCTTTGTTTTGTCTATTCAGATGACCATAAGCCCGTTGTTGTATATCCTTCCTTGAAAGAAGAAGATATTCCCTCTTCCTATATTGTTGATATTTATCTGATCCCTCCACCTCAGCCTATTGAGAATAATGTTGTTCATATCTAAATCTCTCTGGATCATGACCATTCATGTCAACTTGTGAATAATAAATCTCATTTACCGCATCTTTAGATCATTTCTCCTTCTTGTAATCAACTTATTGAAATTTAGTCCAAGATTAGGAAAGGTTATAAACCTCTGAAGCTGCCATTTATCCTCCACGATTTTCCTCCTAATTTTATAGATTACCTTCCTAAATTCAATGGAGAATACCACGTGATAGCCAAGCAACATATGGTTTCTTTCGAGCGGTTCACTGACCTCTTCCAAATTATCCATGAGGATGTGTTCATGAGAACATTCTTTTAGTCATTACATGGAGATGCTAGACAATGGTTTCAAAATTTGAAAGTTGATTCAATAGATTCATGGGCACATTTTCATGATACTTTCCTTGGGTATTGGGGAGAGAAGAAATCCTTTGATTGATACCTGATTGAGTTTTTTTCCTTGAGAAGGGAGTAGGATGAAGCTATTATTGTATTCAATAGAACGCTTCATAACTTTTATCTTAATATGCCAATGGAAATTCATCCTACCAAAGTTGTTGCCATGGTGCAATATACAGTTGCACAACACCCTGATCTAGTTCTTTTTCTCAGAGAAAGGAGATCCTCATCACTAGAACAATTATTTGTAGATGCTAGAGAAATTGAGAAAAAAATTCGGACATGTGACAAACTTCGAGATCATGTTTGTGATGAACATTTGCATCCAGATAAGTAGGAGCACAATTACAAACAAGATGAATTAGATCAGAATGTTCATTTGTTTCAAAATGCTAATACATCATCTTCAAATTTGTCATATTTTGCAGATCTTGAAATTAGCAGATCGATTTTTTTTGTTATTAGTGATGTAGAAAATGCATATGCTCTTGCTTTGCATCAAAAAGATCATTTCATATATACAATAGAGATTTTTTCCAGTCAAGAGTATGAGAATGATTATGGTATGAATTTTCTTGGAGATTTTTATGATGGTGATTTTACGGAAGACTATGGTCAATATACTAAAGAACAAGTTGTTGTTCCAAGTCATCTTGCTGCTGATATAATAACTCAGAAACTTATGTTTCTGCGTAATGATATTGAAATACAAAAACAACAAATTCAAGAAATCGATGAGCCTAGATGTGACATCATTGAGTCGAAAATAGAAGAAATCAATAATGGAGAAAAGCAGTTCATTCATTTTCAAGAACAAGAAGAGACGTTTGATATCATCGATGGGGCAGAAAATATACAGAGGCAACCTTCTCTCTTGGGTCATCCTGGGTTTTTTCATGAGTTTCATGATCCAGTGGCCATTTATATGGAGTTGAACTGGAGCAATAAATTTGTCTTCCAGTGTGTAAAGCCAGAATTTTGTTGTAAGTATGGGCTTCAAAATTATTGATTGATGTTATATTTTTCAGTTTCCGCTTTCCTATCTATGCTTAAACATGGAGGTCAGTTTCAGTTACTTAATCAGTAGCTCGAGTGGCTACATTGGAAGTTTCACTTCATATGATCAATTGGTTTTCAATTGGTTAGGAGTAGGTGTATGTATATAAATATGCTTGTTTCTGAGCATGAAGATTTCAGTTTGATATGGTATCTGATCAACATAATAATGACTCCATAGCCTAATGGAGGCATTGGTAGTTACATTTTCAGTTCTCAATTTGGTTCCTCACCTTGCACAAGGGTTTGTCTTCAATTGCAGAGACAAATTGCAGTGGTGAAGAAGGTACAATGGTCTCGATGTTCTTGATGCCTCACAGGGAAGGCATCATCCCCGAAGGGAGCCAATATTAGTGCCTGAACCTACATGATTGTAAGAATGTTTCCATTCTTGTAGTACGCAAAACATTATTGTTCCCACAAGTGTCGATTTCGCTAACATGTTATCTTTTGCATCTTCTAGCCAGTTTTCCATTGATTCCTCAAACCCATAATAGTTGACCTTCGCATTATCTATCCAAAATTAAATATCAAGAATTATTATTTCAAAATCATGTATTGAAATGATTTTGTCTTGATAGTTTGTCTCGTGTTTAATCCATTGTTGTTAAAAATAAAAGTTTTGGGTAATTAAAATTTTGGTTTCATGGCGTCTTAACTCCACCGAGCATCAAATCCCAAGCATTGTTAGCATCGAGACCAAGAAACACCATCACCAATGATCGAATTCTAAAGCTCAAGCCCCGGTCACAGGGTAGCACTCGACCAAGCACCAAGGTTTCTTCATCATCAGGCCCCACTTTTAATTCATCCACGACGTACCACCATACACCACAGTAAACCGAGAGCATCAATGCCTGAGCCTCAATCATCAAAGTAGCTATCAACAACGCCCACACTAGGTGCCAAGAGGAGAGTCAGAGAGTCAACAAGAGTCCACGGGTGGACTATATGTGCACTACGCGTCGGTGTTGCCGAATTTCTTTTCTGCATGTGGGACATATCCTGCGTAAATAAAATTTCAAAAGCACTATACAAGACCAACGAGCCTATCCAAATGTCAAAACATAATGCATGTTCCAATGGTAAAAACCAATGAAGGTGTCGAGCTTAGAGCTCACTCATGAAAGCACTGGGGATGCCATCACCTTGTCCAAACGACGACGAAGGAATACAAACAAATAAACATAGGATAAAGTTTATTTATTTGTATGCACCAAATCACCAAGATAAAGTGTTAGCATCCACTGAACCCGCGCACTTATCTTCATATTTGAGGGCACCAAATCATTTTTCAAAGGTCATTTTCCAGCGTCTCAAGGTACGAAGACAACAAATGCAGAGGTGGCATATTACCTGGTAGAAACTAGTTTACAAGTGTTAGAGAATTTCCAGGCACAAAATCAACTTATATTACATTATTTCCAGAAGATCGAACTCAGCACTTTCAGGCATGAAAATAGAAAATACACAGGTGGCAGAGTATCCTCAATTAGGTGTCTTTTTGTTATGATGATAATTCCAAAGTTTTGACCCAGGTAACTAGATGTAATCCTGATGTAACCAAAGCTCACTGCTAGAATTTAGGGGTTGAGATATGTATTTCAATCCTTTCTAAATGTATAAAAGAAGGATCAGGATCGAATGGTTCGAGAGAGGGGGGAGAGAGGGAAAAGAAGGGCAAGGAGAGGCATGTTGTTTTCCATTGTAAGCATGAGGGCAATTTTTTTTGACATATGTTCAACATTAGAGATATATGAAGATATTTTATTAGTCTGTATTTCCTGTATGTTTTCTTATCATTTTTCCTTTTATATGATTAGAACTGTATGTTTTCTTATCATTTTTCCTTCTATCTGAATAGAACTCATGCGCTATAGGCTTCCTGTGTATTTACTGCACTTAGTGTGTTCCTGTAAAAGTTTATTTCAGATATCTTATATTCATTTTCAGAAATAATTTTTGTTTATTGGATCTTCAGCCTTTTGGATTAGTCAAGTCGATCTGATAGTGAGGTTTGTGTTTTTCATAGTTGTTTTCCTTTCATCCATTCTATTATCAATCTCCTGTCTAATAATGGGTTTGATTATCTTTGATCCATGAAATATGTAAGTAGACTCTATGCCCAATGGTATATCATTGATATATAGTTAGCTTGTTGCATCCTCCTTTTCCCACTCATTCTCATCCTTCAACCAAACAAAAACCATTGCAAATAAATAGGATGTGTTAGGCTTGGCTCTGAAGTAGTCCAGAGACAACTTCTAGTGCCAACAACTGGTAAATTCTATATGTAGAACTAGGTGATAGGGGGAACAAGTCGGATTCTTGGATAACCTAGTTATAAACTTTTAGGTGGGTAGGATAATTACACCAAGTCGTATAAAGGGGGAAATGTTGGGTTAAACATGACTCGAAGAAAGGTTCAATGTGTTAAATCCATTTTAGGTCAACATTTGTGGTTTTTGGGCCCATGGTTTTGGTATCCTGTGGTATTGCATTTGTTGATTACATGTAATGAAGACTTTAAAAAGGTTTAGGATACTCCATTGTAATGGGCCTCGAGATGAGGGGTGAAGGATCACTTGTCAGGCTTGTCCCGATTCATTCAAGGGAACAAATATTTATTTGGCTATTTTTTCTTGTAAGGGTTTTCCCAGGTAAATCATGTGTCAATGATGTGTGCATGATTTATGTGTTTTGTTGTTTCTAGGTTATTATTTCTCTTGTAGGATTTGATTATTCCTAACACCTAGGACCTAAGGGACTTGTTTTCCTCCTAATCCTTTTGGCGAGGCCTTGATACCCATCCCTACTATCCAAGGCATTATAGGAGCAACCATATTCCACTTGGAGGTTGAATACCCCCTTTAGAGGGCCCATGTAGTGGTTTGTGTAATATTTATCTAATCAACCTACAAAAAGATCTAGAATATAATTGAGAAGAATTACAATTAACAATTTGAGAGAAGAGAAGAGAAGAAGAATAATTGGAGAAATGTGATTCTCATTAACCTTTGTAAATAATAATCATTATCATCCAAAGATCAAAAGAATACAATATAATGAAATTGAATGCAACAAAATTGGATTTGTAGTCATACAAATATGTTAGGATTAACTACATGTAAAACATAAGAGAACATGTCCATGCAAAACCAAGTTCCCTTTCATGAAATATTTAAATTTGATTTTACTAGCCAAGTGGAGTAAACGGTATCATGCGTTTTCATTCCTAGAAAGTAGGATTTAACCCCTCCTCAAGTGAGTGCTTATTGCTATAAATTAGGAATTTGGTCCTAGAAAATATGATCTCACCCTATAATGGTCGAGAGAAGCATTCATATCCCTTGAAAAGTGTAATTATATGAATATGACTGCCTATAATTAATGGATGAATCTCAAGTGCACTTTAGGATAGAGAAAATTATGCATGTGAGGGAAAATGATGCATGCACAACAACACCATGTATTAAGCCTAACTTGGGTGAGTATGATGCATGAAATATTGGGTCCCAACAATATGAATCCATGTTATGTAGCCAAGTACAAAAAAAGTATCCCCAAAAAGTTAGGAAAGAGAAAAAATCGAGTTGGAAGAATGACACCCCTATCCCAAACAAGATCTAGGAAAGGAGAAAAAAATCAGAGTTGAAGAATGATACTCTAACCCTAAAAAAAAAGGAAAAGAGAGGATAGTGTAGACAAAGCAACTGACGAAGTAAACATCTCCTTTAGTCCCAAGTGATCTCATAAATCTATGAAATTATACTCAATGAAGGATTTGGTAAATATGTATATGTCTACAAGTATTTGGTGAAGTGAATGCAACAACACAATACCTACCTCTACACACAGATGTTGGACATATTTGTTCACATACTCCCCATTATTATCTATATGTTGTATCTCAATTCCCTTTCTTGACTACTTCTCTACAACAACTTTGAAGTAATTGAAACACTCAAACACCTCTAATTTTTTCCTGAGGAAGTATACCTAGGTTTACCTTGACTAGTCATCAATCGAGGTCAAAACATACTTGTCCCTACTCGTGTATGGGTGAGAAAATGGAATCATGATATCATTGTGAACAAGAACAATATTTAATGAGGCTATCCATTCCTTTCCCATTTCAAATTTCTTTTTTTTATTCTTTCCAAGAATGTATCCATGACATACACCATTAGATTACTTAATTTCTGGAAAGCATGTAACCATAATCTGCTTACTAATATGCTACAAATAGAGATAGTTAAGGTGACCGAATATTTCATGACACAACCTACTTACTTCATCCCAATGTGCTAAAAGTATAGTATAATTCTAATTTGGAATAAAATTAGAAAATACATACAACCTAGAATGGTGATCTACTTTCCGAACCACAACCTTTGTTCCATCAAAAAATATTGTAGTGACTATTGAATGAGGTGTGAACTCCAATCACTTTCTAGTACCTAAATGGGTGACCTGATAGATACAAATAAGTTTGATGGACAAGGAAGGTACATGATGTGCATTCTAAAAATGCCCATGATCTAAATCAATGGTTCCTTTTTTGCATACTTGAATTGATGTACTATCTCCCATTAAGATAGTAGGAATGGTGTACGGCTCCAAAGTTTAGTTAAGATTTTCTATAATGAGGCCATATGGTTTGAGGATACCAAATAAATAATACAAGTAGATAATATGGCTCCAAAGTTCAGTTAAGATTTCCTATAATGAAGCCATATGGTTTGAGGATACCAAATAAAGAATACAAGTAGATGATTAGTAAGAGGCATAAACACGTGCATGATATGTTTCCTTTTCTTTTATCTTTTATCATCTTATGGATTTTCATATTTCTCATCTTTCTTCTTAAAATTATCAAGTGCATTTCTATTATGCCTCTCAAGAAGTTGGGTCATCTAATCAATATACTTCCTCATGCATGCATGTTCTTCATTATTGGGTTTCTTGAAATAATCACATATCATCTTCTCCTTCTTTGTTTTTTCAATTTGAGAGTTGGATGACTCTTATGTATATTTTGGATTGTGCTCCTTCTTTTGATGTTGGTCTTTCTTTCCTTTGAATTGTTATTTAAGTTTGCTTCTAGTATTGCTTCCCTCATTTGTAGAAAGTGCATGCAACTTTGTTGTCTTTAGGGTGTTAATTTTTCAAAATCCCAACCAAGTTTCAGTCTCGCTGATTTTTCAGTCAAATTTAATTGCCAAACTCAGTTTCAGCACTGTTTCAGCATATGTTACAGCCTAGAGGGTGTTAATTGCCAAAATCAAACTAAGTTTTGATTTTCTACCAAATTTAATTACAAACTCACAAAGATCAAGTCAGCAAAGATGTTACTATGTTTTTAAAGATAATATACTGGTGTTTCAAATTTTAAGACTCCAAGACATGTTTTGACATATGCCATACTATGTTTCAAAGATTCTCAACAGCATTTCAAATGCAGACTTGTAAGACTATGTTTCAAAGATATGCTATGCTCGGTAATTTCAGTCATTGTCACACAAGGTGTTTCAAATTTCTAAAACTTACAGAATAAATTCTAGAACCGAAATATGAGGGATTATGAAGATCAAGCCACGCGTAAATAAAATATCAAAATAGTCATGAAAAAACTCAAAATATTAGACACAAATATTTTCTGGTCAACTTGACCTTTGAAACCTGTCAAGGGAAACCATGAGAGGGATTTCATATTATTTATGAGCTTCTAAATTCTTTTACAAAGATATTCATCTTCTCAGACATGCACAAACTATCCTGAGCATTCCCTCAGAGGCTTTGCTTCTCAATTTTTTGGACTAGAAATTCAGCATAACCCATTTAATAATTAATGCTAGACTAGATCACAATTTAAATTTAGAAGCAAACTCTCACAGATTCACTTTCTGCGGGTTTCACAATGCTATTCCTAAGAATCCTTAATGCCATCGTTCCATAAATCATTGCAAGTACTGCCTCTCTTTTCCTCCAACTCAATTCTCTCTTTGTTTCTATTTTTTCTCTAACAAGAATGTTTTCAGCCTCTCTTGCTTTCTCAACAAGACTGTTGTTGCTTCCCTTTGTTCTTGGCATCTCAACAAAAAGCCTCTTGGCCTCCTCACCAAAATTTCTTCAACTCCAAGAATGGTTGCGCCCATTTTCCTTAATCAAACTCATGAGGGAAGGTGAGGGAGTTTCTAATCCAATCTGGGCTGGATTAGATCGATGGGTAATAGATTTGGTATGTGTCTCTTCACCACCCTCACTTTAATCAAGGTTATCTTAATTTGCATCTCAAGGTCTAATTTGACTAAGACCCATATTCGCAAATTTCTCCTTAGTGCCTGTAGAGAAAATGCACTTTGGTACTTTCATTTCTCTTAATTAAAAATTTAACACCCCTCATAATGGAAAGGAAAGTGTTACTCACCACCTTCCAAGCTTGTCCCCTCAAAATGCAACTTGCCTATGTTCACGCCTTGGGTGAGTATGTCTCAAGAACTCCGCCTCAGATATGTACTCTATCTCCCAATGCCTTCTCCTCAACATACACTACTTAGATGAAGGATAATTCTGATGATGCTGAATTTGGCCATGAAAACTGGATTCCATGAGAGTTTAATAACTCGATTTATCACAAGAATCATGGTAGGCCTCAATCAAGACACTCTAATTCATTCAAGATTCAGAAGCCAAAGGGCCTCACAAATAGCCGGACTAGCTACCATATACTCAGCCTATGTCGAACCTGGGTGCTGGACTTCTGCCTGGATCAACCAAGACACAACTGATCCCAATCCAAAGCAACACCATAAAGTGCTTTTCCTGTCACTGACAAATCCTACCCAATCTGAGTCCAATGATAGCCAAATCCGTATCGAATCCCATTTCCTCTATGATAGTCCGCATAATAATTCCATCAGTACTCAGCTAAAAGATATCCCAGCACATGTTTTGTTAAGAATGCACTTCCCTGCTCACCATGAACTCCAATCGAGTGTTGATAGTGTACCAAATATCCACCGGTATTGACTAAAATAATATCAATGACCATCAACTCATACAAAGTGAATCCACTCACTAGACTCGTGGCGGCTGAAGTTTTTCCAGCTTGTAATCATGGGAGTGGTCATGGCCCTGTTATCCCCATCTCAAATCTCGGCTTTCATTATTGACATACTTCCTAGAAGCAGTGTGTCCAGGATCCTACTAAACCTCCAATCCTCCAAAAGTAATGTATCACCAATCATTATCTCAGTCCTGCTGCCTCCTTTGCGCCTAATGAGTCTCTTTGCCCTCAGACAAAAAAAGGTCATCCATATATAGTGATCAGAGAGGATCCTCTCCAATCAATAATGAAGTATAGGTTGGGGATCCGCCTCACTCTTCCTTAACTCCATGCAAATAGGCATTTATCCTCGAATACCAGTTTGTATTTGTTTCACCATAATGCCTTCTTCTACCATACACATGAGAGACTTTCCCATGCACCTTGTGCCAATGGTTGTTTCAATGTATACTTCCTCCTAATAAGACCATTCAGAATGGCGGCCTTTCTCATATCCATCCGGGTGGATCTCCAACCCATCTCTCACACATTTGAGATCACTACCCTGATTGGTGTATCTAGCAACCGGTGCAAGGTCTCATCATAGTCGACTAACCCGAAAACCCCGAGCTACAGCTTAGTTTTAGATTTCTAATGTCAGCTATCCGCAAAGCATGCTTAGCTTGTAGAGCCACTTGGAAATCACAACTGACTTCCTGTGCTCCAGGGAATTAACTTCCCAAATATTTTCATGATGGAATTATACTTCCATCATGGCATCTCTCCCACTGCCTACTAGTGGTGGCCTCCCAAAAGTGGAAGGTTCAGACTTTTAATACTCTGCCACCATCATGACAGTTCATAAAACCTCTCAGAGGTTTACTTCCTCATCACCATTGGGATTCTGATCAAAACTCCGCATCCTCACAAAATGCTGTCCCTGCCACTTGGGATTCCCTCCTCTCAAGTAGGTCCATGGAGGGACTCTCCTGCCAACCCCATCTCACTGAAGACAATGATCCTGTAGTAGACCCCTGGCACTGACCTCAACCCTGTGGATCTTAGCTCATAATCCCTCGAACTCGTGGGTCTCTGCTAATTTAAAACCTGTGGCCCCCAAATCTGCACATTAGGCTCCATCAGTGCTCACCAATCTGAGATGAAGACTGCCACCTCTCTCTCTGTCCTCTCTAGACTTCCTAAAGGCTCCTCCTCAGTCTCACATCCCTCCTCAAGACAGCCTTCCCTTACAGCAAATACGGAAGCCTTGGAAGCTCCCACTGCACTAAATAAATATCCTTCTCTACTGTGGTTTCTAGCTTTGTCCTCTTCTCTGCAGGGACATAAGTGAACATGTGATGCAACTCCAAAACTGGTGGCCCCACCTCGTGATTCTTCCCAAAGCCTCCTCAGAGCTGCCCCACACCTCTCAGGAGAGGACTCTTGCCCTACAGAGCAACTGCAGCAGAGCATGCCTCAAATTTTATAGAAAGTGGCAGCCCCCGATCACATGGTAGCATGGCTCGCGCAGTTCTAACAATGGACCCGTTTCTTCCTCCTTTCAACAACCCCATTCTGTTAAGGCAGCTGGGGCAGTCACTAACTCCCTCCTAGGCTCCCTCTCTCGCCGTGAAATCCAACCTTTGGAGGTGTTACTTCACCCTCTTCAGTTCATTCTCAGACTCTGATTGTCTCTCCCTCGTCTTCAGTTCTCCACAAGAGCTGAACTGAACCTACTAAGACTGCCCCTTTGGTCTTCATGAAGAAAATCCAGACTTCCGAGAGAAGTCATCAATGAATACAACATAGTATATAGTTCCAAATAACGATGTCAAGACATGTACACATACATATGAATGTATAATATCAAGTATCCCGCCGGGCTTCATTGCCATCGCCAAAAGTACTGGTGGGGCCTTCCTAAGGCATACCCTTGCACAACTTTACTATAATTAACTCAAATCGAACTCCCGGCCACCATCTCCTCAACTCCGCAGCCCCCATGCCAGCAAATGTGCCATCCTCCTCGTGTCATAAGGCATTCACATAGGTCGCCGTTGTCAGAAATGAATCAATGTGCTCCCTCAACACCGGGTCGGGAAATCAAGAACGCTAGGACATCCCTTCCTACAAGCCCAGTGTACCAATCACTTTGGTCAAGTGATGCTAGACCCTTCCTGAGAAAAGAAGCACTCCCGCCCATCACTAAATAAGACCTCATAGCCCTCTTCTCCTCATTGTAGTAGAAACTCACACTAAGCTCCTTCTTCAAGCCCTGAAACATAAAGAACCTCATAAAACAAGGGGAGTCGTGAGACCAAATGGATACTTGCCCCACAAATCTCAACCACCTTGACTCACTTGCCATTCTACTCACTTACATCTCCCCACAATTGAGTAAGATTCACAAGTGCTCACGAACTCTAAGAACATGGCTTAGAGGCACCATCACAATATACTCAAGTATCTGGAGTAGGTGTGGAACTCGTAGGTTAGATATGAAATCAAGGAAAATTCCTTATCAAACCTGGAAGAACTCTTCCACTCTCAATAAGCTTGTTTATTTTCCTGTTTGACACTGACCTGCATAGTGCGCAAACTTATGGCAAGCAAAGAATTTGACTTTGCTCATATCTTTCTTCCTTCACCTTTGGGCTTCACCCTCCTTGACCCTTTCAACTTCTTCTTCATGATAGTGGTAGCAAGAGCCACATTCTCCTCCCCATGACCAGTAGATGAAATGCCATGCACATAACCCCTCTCCTGTCTCCTCCCCAACAAAAGTCATCCCAAAGACGTTCCCAACCGAAGCTTCTCCCTAGCAGTAATGCCCTCCACAAAAACAACCATTGTTTGGAAACACCATTCAAAGCTGTTCTCACAAGATCACAGGCCATGGCTTCCTCAGCCCAAGATAGTCCTCACTCCTAGGTCATCTAGGGTATGTGACCACATTTTTAGCCTTGGTCATTTTATGCTCTTTAGTTTTTCCCTCAAACTATCTTCGATTCTCATTTGTACTGCATAATTTAGTCAAAGACTCCTGGCTATACATCTCATAAGTATGTGTCTTCCCTCACAAGGGAATCAAATGATCCTTATTTGTATCAAGAATAAATCTCTTATCTTGATACTCTTCTTATTATAGGCTGCAAGAAGGGTAGCATCAGTAGGTACCACAAAAGATGAGTAGTGGTATTCTCCACAATGTCCCACAACTGCTAACTTTGCAAAAAGCAAGATCATCCTCCCTTCCAAGCACCAAAATTTTTCTCATTTCCCATCAAAACCGGTTTCAACCCTTTCAAACCAAAGGAGAGAGCTGTTAGACCCTCTTCTCAATAAAATACCAAATTCAAAAAATCTGGGTCTCAAGTGAAGTGATCGGTCAGCTTCTCACTGGTTCACAACAATAAATTTCTTCTTCAACTCACTGGATACTATGTTAATTTTTCAAAATCCCAACCTGGCCAAATTCTCATTATTTTTCAATCAAATTTTAATTGCTGAACTCGGGCCAAAGACTGTTTTGATATGTTACAACCTAGTGTTTCCAGCATATAATTTCTGGTGTTTCACTACATTCCAAAGATTATGTTTCAAAGATATGCTACTTAGTGTTTCTGCAGATTCTGCCACAATGGTGTTTCACTTAAGACTCCAACACTATGTTTCAAAGATATGTTATTAACCTGGTAGTTTCAACATCTCATTTTACGCTAGTGAGCTGAACTTAAAAAGTTTAATTAAAATAAATTTTAACCTGGAAAGTAAATAGAACTCCGAACATGAGATGGTATACTGCTTTTCAAATACGTGATAAATGGGACAAGAATATGTAAAATCCCTAAAATGACATTAGATGACAAAATATTTTCTAGTCTAACTTTGACCTTTAAAAACCCATTATGGGAAAGTCCAAATAGAGAGGGATTTGTATTATTTATGAGCTCTCCGAGACTTTTACAAATAGATATTCATCTTCTGTAGAGCATTTGGCTACAAAACTTATCCTGACATTCCTTGTAGCTTTTCTTTCCCACTGAATCTAGAAATCTGCATTAACCTCCAGACGACAATTAATGCCGGACTGGATCACAATACCAAATTTGAAGCAAAATCACAGATTCAATTTCAGTTCTGACAATGTTATTCTGCAACCTTGAATGTATGCCATGCCCTAGAATGAAGTTGCACTGTCTCTCCTTTTCCACCGACCTCTTTTGCTCTCCTCTTTGTTCTTCTGAAATGAATATTTCATTCTTTCTTGTTCCCTTCTCAACACTGCTAGTTTCCTATTGGCATCTCCCACCAAAAGTTTTGGTCTCTCACCAAAATTTCTTCAACTCAAGAATGGGTGCGCCCATTAGCCTTAATCAACCTCATGAGGGAAGGAGGAGCCTAATCCAGCCCAAGGGGAAGGTGAGGAGTTTTCTAATCTAACGGTTGAGATTAGATCAGATGGGTGGCTGATATTTGGTGTCTCTTCACTCACCCTCACTTTAATCATAAAGTTATCTTTTAATTTGCATCTCACAAATTAATTTGACTAAGACCCATATTTGGCAATTTCTCCCCTTAGGTGCCTAGGGAAGAGAAACACTTGCCTTGGTACTTCATTTTAATTAAAAATTTAACATAGGGAACCCAATTGAACAATTTTATCTTTCTCTGGGGTGATATGGGAAGAAAAATCATCTAGTGAAGGAATCTTCCAAGTAGCTCTATGATGAGATCTTAAATTGACATATTTATGCCTATAAAAACAACCTCATTTTTATATCCTAGATGCCAATTTCAAATCCTAAAATATTATTCTCTTAGTCATTTTTCTATGTAAATATTACAAGGTATGATGGATTGCAATTTAAATATTTTATTGTTTACATAATTGATTTATAAAGTTTCATGGAATTACTTGTGTTTTCTAGTGATTGCTAAAGGTTGCTACTAGAATATATGTTATGAATACTCATTGTTAACAAATTATGTAGCATATGTTCCACATCATACTCCATGGGGAATAAATAGGAACAAAAGAAACAAGTGGCTTCAAGAAGTTATGAAAACTCGAAGAAGGCTTCACTCAGTTATGGAAACCTGAAGAATCCATCGACTCACTACCACTATATGTAGAGTATTACTCATATCTAGTGGAATACATGATTTCAAGTATAGAAAGTTATAACCAATTACCATATCATGCATGTTCTTTTCCAAAAGGATTAATGAACACACCTTGGCATAACAATTTTACAATCAATTCATCAGTTTGATTCCCCACTGTGAAAATAGAGTCGTGGTGTTCACATGTCTCAATGCTTTGATAGGAAAATTGTTAGTTTCATTATTGTATGAATTTGATTTTCAGGATCTTCTAGTCATATTTAGATCACAACACTCAAATTTTTAATTTGTATCTAAAAGAAAACTTCCCCAAGAATATAGAAACATTGTTATTTCTAGTATAAATGTAGATATACCTTCTTGCATTATACAAACAAAGTATCCTCATTTTAATGAAGGTGATAGTTGTTATTATAATTGTAATACTCTCTCTATATATATATGATGTTTTCCTGTGTATGATCATTCTGTAGTGTGTGTGATGATTTCTAGCAAGGAATACAAGCTAAACCATATAGGGGGGACACTCTAAGGTGAGGTACTATGTATTCTTTATGTATATATGATATAGATTTACGTTGTAGTTTTAACTCTTTTTATATTCATTTTTTGGTGTTAATTTCTTTCATGGTAATTATTTTCTTTGTTTCCTGTCAATTGCGTTGCTGCAAAAATAGGTTATTTAGATATAGAATTAGAAATCACTTATGGTGATAGTATAATAGAAGAGAAAAATAAATGTTATTACATGAATAGGTCACTAATGATATCGGTTTCAGGGGATCCATAAATTGGGCATGATACCATAGTGTTAGGAGTTATTTAAATGTTTAATTATAGAAGAATCAATTTGTGTTTTCAAGATTTACAAGTTTGGTTTGTTGGTTCAATTTTACATTACAGTGGATACATTGCTTTTAAGTCATTTTCAAAGAATGAATAGGTTTTCTTTTCTGATATAGAATTCAATAAAAAAATGAGTTTTATTTATTCAATGCAAGGACCTTGTTCTATGTATACAACACATGGTTCCTCACAAGCTTTATAGAACATTGGGTTGATGATTTAATGAACTAGGGGATTGAGTTTACCCCTAACATTTAGGAAAACAATTAAAAACGCTATCATTTTTTATGTCATTGTTGTGGAGGCCCTAAGGAATTGTGATATTTGTTTTACACTGATTTAGGGGACAACACAGAATTAGGATATGATCTTAGGGAATTGTTGGAAAATCCTTTGCTAACCTCCACCATAAGTGTTATGCATATAAAATAGGTCATTCTAGGATACATGAGAAGATTTATAGATGCTTAGATATGTTTATGTGGTGTTGTAGGAGCCACTTGCATTAATGAAACCCTGGAAGGAAAACTTTTAAAAGGAGGACACTCTCAAGGTATCTTAGAGTCTTAGCAAAAATATCCATTTGAAAAAATAGAATCCAATTCAGTAGGTATCTCCTATAAGGCCGATTCTAAAACCTATGTTTTCATAATATCTCCAACCACATAATCTATTGATATATAAGAGGATTTATATTATCAAGAGAGCCTGACTTCTCTACTAATTCTCTCTAATCTATGGTGCTTTGGAGAAAAGATATTTTAAACATGGATAATTAATATGAAGTTTATAATTTGAAGGAACATATTACATTTGAATTATTTCTCCAAGAATTAGATGACATGGATCAAATGAAGAACATTCCACCTTCTTCCTTGCCTAACTTTCATTCCATGGCTAGAAAAGATCCAAAAACATTCCTCTTCGAGTTTGATTTCCTATGATGAATTTATGACTACTCCTTTGATGCCTAGAAACTTAAGTTATTTCTAGCCACTCTAAAGGAAGAAACACTCCATTGAATCATGGGGCTTGGAGGAAATATGATTCACACATGGGAAGAGATGAGCCAAGCATTCTTGAAGAAATTCCAAGATTATTGCAAATCTAGGGATCTTTGAGAGGAAAAATTTTAAATGACCTGAAAAAATTATGAAATCCTTGAGGACTATGTTGAGAGGTTTCAATATAGCTTGCAAAGATCAAGAAAAATAAGACGGAAATAGAGACTCTATGTACCATTCTCCTTGGTGGGATTATATATGATTGTATAGATGTATTGAAACTCATGGGAGTTGGAGATATTTCTCAGATGACATATGATGAAATTTGTGAAGTATTCAAACACTAATCATGTGGGAAAGAAAAATATGGGAAAGTTCCCAGAGATACAATTTCAAAATTCACAAAGGTATTTGGAGGATGGGACATTAAGGATGAGTTGGGAAACCAATAAGAAAATTTCAGGACTAGCATCCTTAGTTCACTCAATTCTTAGTGAGACACTATGCTTACAAGAAACAAGGAGGAGGAGGTATATTTGGAATTAACCATATTTTATTCCAAGTGTAAGAAGAAGCACCATCTACAATAATTTCCTTTGAATACTGTATATACATATTCTATCTATAAGAAAATTTATCCAACTAAGAACTTCCCTTCCTTGCATGAGATTAAGGTAACATATCAAGGGGATAATGAGGGAATTTAAAAGATATTGTTTATATCCTATAAATGACCATGGCCACCATTACCATCAAGTATGGAACATTATCCAACCTATTATTTTGTTCCATATCAATATCCACCTCAAAAATAGTACCCATCCATGCCATGGAAATAATGGCCTACTCAAAACCAAAACCAACCTTGGAAACAAGGTTGGTGACGAACCTCATATTTTGGAAGCTTGCCTTAGAAAATCCCAATAATATCCCCCTTAGACACACCCTCTACTCTAGCATCCACAATATTTACAACTACCACCCAACCAACCTCCTCAAAATTCATCTCAAATAATTTCCCAACCCATATCTAACCCAAATAATAAAGTATCCCATCCCACTTACAATGCTCGGCTACCTTGTTTTCCAACCTACCTTATTTACCCTATAAATTTTAAAGACATTCATTTGCATATGGGAAAATTGATTAATAATAATAATACTCACATTATCCAAGAACAAGATGATGCGGATGGTCTGATTGAATTGGACGATCATATTATTAAAAATTCCTCAACAACATAAACCAACACCCCAAAAATTTCTAGCCAACCACACATACTGGGGTAATCTCCAACTCCTCCTTATCTAGAAATATTACCCATATAAAAATCCCCCACACAACCATAATTTGAATTTCTAGGAGAATTAAGAAATGTGTGCGTCAAGATCCATTTATTCCAAGATATTAATTATGTCTTGATTTATGGTAAGGTTGTCTGAGAAATATTCCTAAGGAAACCTAGGAGGAAAAGTAAAGACCCTTAGAATTTCATGTGATTGGGAAATCAATCGATTTAAAGTTAGGAAAAATTTTCATGGCTAAGTATGTATATATAGGAAGTCTTGTTGTTAATGTTAATATTAATAATTCTTCCATCCCAAACACTTTCATTTACTTAGGGGAATCCATCAATGTGATGAACAAATAAAGAATGGAAAAACTCAAATTAATTGGTCTACATTCAACTCCCACTGTTATTCAATTAGCTGATAAGTCTACAGTCAAAATGGAAAGAGTTTTGGAGGATGTAGTTGTTTTCGTATATTCATAAGATCATCCAACATAATTCATGATCTTGCAACCAAAATTTAACCGAGGACTAGGATACCCATTAATTTTGGGAATACCCTCATCAACCACTACTAATACATATATTGGATATAGGTAAAGAGATATGACCATTTCTCATGGGAATTCCACTAAAAATATCACTCTTTACTCCCATATTAAACCTTCTTTTGATTCAGGAAACCCTCCTTGGATAAAAGAGGACGATGAGGAAATTATCAAACCTATGTTGCCTTTATACCAAGCCCTAAAATTTCGAAGGAACATCGAGGATGACCTAATTTTCACTTTCATAGAAGATCATGTACAATTAGACATCCAACTTATTCATCCCTTGGAGATATTCTAAGATGTTATCCTTAAGAGACATGATTTTTAGCTAAGTTTTCACAACAATTTGACCCAATAATTCCTTTAGATTCCATATCTAAGAATCATAGCACACCAATTGAGATCCACCCAGGGAAAATCTTGATTTTTAACTCCAAACTAGAACCTTCTCAAAATCAACTCATCCAAATGTTGCAAAATCATAATAGTTCCTTTTCTTGGTATTATACTTACATGAAAGGGGTCCATCATGATTTATGTATTAATCTCTCTCTCTCTCTCTCTCTCACACACACACACACACATTAAGGAGGATTCCCAACCTATTAGGAAACTTCAATGAAGAATGAATATGTCTTTTAGGTACATAGTGAAGGAGGAACTACAAAAGTTACTGAATGTAAACTTTATTTATCCCATATCTGATAGTAAGTGAGTTTCAACTTTGGTTATTGTTCCAAATAAGAATGGCAGTTGGTGTGTGTTTATTGACTACAAAGAACTAAATAAGGCCACTTTAAAGGATTGATTTCCTATGAAATTCATTGATTAAGTCTTAGACACATTGGAAGGAAATATTTTTTCTCTTTTCTTGATGGATTCAATGGTTATAACTAGAATTGAATTTTCTATGAAGACCAAGAAAATAATACCTTCACATGTCCTTGGGGAACCTATTCCTATCGAGTGTTACCCTTTGGATTATGCAATGCCCTTGCCACTTTCCAAAGAGTAGTCCTTAGAATTTTTTCTGACTTGGTTCATGACTTTGTAGAGATATACATGGATGATTTTATAGTATACGGGGACACTTTTTAATCACCCTTCAACAATATTGAAAAATTCCTAGTCAAATGTTAGGAAATAGTTGTTTCCCTTAGCAATGAAAAACGTCAAAAACTTCTTACTGAAGGGATTATTTTGGATCATCATATATCAACTACCTAAATTAGAGTGGACCCTGCAAAGATAGAGGTAATATTAAAGCTTCTGGTCCCTACTACTCAAAGGTAATCATAATATTTTTTTCATTATGTTGATGACCTTATCCTCACTGGTAGAGACCCTAAACTTTTAACCCATGTGAAATCTATCCTTAAAAAGAATTTTGAAATGACAAACATAAGATATTAACATTATTTCCTTGGCCTCCAAGTATTGCAAACCAAGGAAGGGATATTTCTTTCCCAATATAAGTATGCTTGTGACCTTCTTCATCACTTGCACATGGATGATTCTAAACCATCCTCTTCTCCCTTCCATTATGGATTCAAACTTATTGCTATGTGTATTTATGTTGAAGTTGATGCCACTTTCTACCATAATTTAGTTTGTATCCTCTTATATTTGATTCATACTTGACCCGATATTTCCTTTATTGTTTTTCTTGTTTACCAGTATATGAAAACACCCCATAAAAACCATTGGAAAGAAAATAAAATTCTACTTTGGTATGTCTGCAGTACAATTCCGTTTGGGATACATTATAGTTCATGGGGGACTCCTTTGTTGGTTGGTTTCATTGATTCATATTGGGATGGAAATCATGATGATCAAAAGTCTACTATAGGTTATGATTTTAGCCTTAGTTTTGGACCTATCACTTGGGATTGTAAGAAAAAACATGTTGTTTCTCTGTCTTCAAAATAAGTAGAGTACTAAGCATTAGTTAATGAAATTCAAGAGGAATTGTGGCTTTGACAGATCCTTTCATAGTTTGGATTCCATCAACAACATCTAACCACACTCTGGTATGACAATCAAAGTGCCATCAAGATTTCCAAAGACCCAGTTCAACATCAATGAAAAAAACACATCAAGATACACATGCACTTCATCAGAAAGCTCATTCATGCTTGATTTATGGAAATGCTCTTATTCCCTATATAATATCAAGTTGTAGACATTTTCACAAAGTCTCTTACATAAGCAAAGTTTTCCGAGATTCAATTTACGTTAGGAGTTCAAAAAGTTTTCATTAAGGAGGGATGGGATCTAATGCCTCATTCCTTATCTTATTGTGTCACCTTTATAAATCCTTCAATCCTATCCCAAGTTGTTCTTAAGGGGTGATTTTAGGATATTTAGACACTTAGAATTTAGTTAATATCAACTTGGTCTAATGTGTCGTTAGGTTAAAGTGTGTTTCTTAATTATGTGTTTCCTTAGTATGCATTAGTATGCATTTGTAGTTAGGTTGACAATCATGATATGTTCCCAACATAGAGTGATCTAATGGCTAATCTTATCCTTGATCTTAATAGCTATGTTGATCCATGGCTTAGCACCCAATTGGTCCATGATATCTATTTAAGAGCATGGAGGGTCATTTTTCGATGATCGATTGTGAGAAAATGTATCTAACATATTTTCTTTTGCATTAATAAATTTCTCCAAGTGGTGACGTTGGATTGGGTCGTGGATGTTTCCCCAAAGGGTTTTTACCACGTAAAAACATCGGTGTGTTGATATTTGATTTGGTTTTGTGAGTGGTTATTGAAGTTGTTCGTCTTTTTTTGGAACAAATGTGTTGTCAAACAAAACTATAAATCCACTTCACAAGATGATTAATAAAGATGCACAATTTAATCAGAACAAGGAAGAGAAGGAATTGTTTTATAAAATTAAGATTGTTATTTCTTAGGCTCCTATTTTATGTAGTCTTGATTTCGGTCATGATTTATTTCTCTATACGTTTTCATCTGATCAATCACTTGTAGTTGTTATAACTCAAAAATATAATGATAACAATGAAGATCCTATTTCTTTTAAGAGTACCAACTTTCAAGGAGTAGAGTTGAATTACCCCACCATTGATAAACAAACCCATGTTGTTTGTAAAGATGTCAAACATTTTAGATCATACATTCTAAAGAATCATACTAAAGTCACAGTGACTCATTTTGTGTGCTCACTTTTTACTCAACAAGAGTTGGGAGAGAAAAGGGGAAATTGGATGACTGTAATATAGGAATTTGATGTCCCTGAGGTGAAGGACAGTTGGTGACAGAGTGTGTTGTTAAGGCGCTCCATGTTGTTAAAGTCACCGGTTCGAAACCTGTGGGGACAAAAAATCCATCCATGTTAAGGGTTGGTGTGGCTCAGGCCAGGTGCAGTCCCCGGGTGATTTTGATGGCTTAGATGCCCCTGAGTCATGGTTTCTTAGCCATAGGTTAGTCCCACATGTCACAGACAAACTAACAAACAAAAAAAAAATATAGGAATTTGACATCAATATTAAACCTACTTTCATAGTCAAAGGTCAAGGACTATGAAGTTGTACATTGAATACTAGGATTCTACATATAAATATGAGGAAGGATGGGAGAATGAGTTGTATATTTGTTCCAATGACACACTTTTCATTTCAACAACTGATGACTTTTCATATTATCATCTATATTATTTCCTTCATCATGTTGTATGTCCTAGCCATATGAATTCTAAGGAAAATAGGGAAATTTGATTAAAGTTTCCTCAATATCAATTAATCAACTCTGTTTTATTCTCCAAAAATTATGATGGAGCACTATTGTGATGTTTAGAGAATGATGATGCTAAGAAATAAAAAAAATTATTTATGATTGTCTTGCACGAGGTCATTTTTTAGGTGAGACCACTTCTCACAATATTTTAAGGGAAATATATTATTGGCCAACCTTATTCCAAGATGCACATGCCTATGTTAGGAAATGTAAGTTTTTCCAATTAAGTGTAGGTAAAGAAAATAAAGTTCTATCTCATTACAACCAATTACTATTAGATACCTATTGAGCAATGGGGAATATATATCATATCAGAAACTAATCCTTGTTCATTGAAATAACACAAAAACATATTATTTTACTTGATGGTTTGAAGCTATTCCCCTAACTAAAGTTAATGAAAAGGTTGTTATTCAAATTTTAGAACAACATTTGATTATGAGGTTTGGGGTACATTCTATGATTATTTTTTTATAATTATGCTTACTTTTATCCTACTTTGTTGTCTTAATTCACATTGGACAAAGAGATTGTTCTCATATATTCTTCTAATTATTATCCTCAAGGAAATGGGTGTTCGCATGTTTACAAGAAGAGCGTGCTTGTCATTGATGGAAAGAACAACAACAACGATGACAAATAGGTAGGCAAGGAAGATCAAAAGATAGACAGGCAAGGAAGAAGAACAACAATGATCAAATGGCAAGATCAGCAGTGTAAGTTCAGAAGGAGAAAAACAGTCAAAGCATGACAAAGGTTTTCAGAGTTTCGCAGATCAGGAAATCCAAAGGAAAGAGGTTCAAACTCGTGATATACAAAATCGTGATAACAATCTTGACAGGTGATTCAAGAAGGACACATGGTGAACGACAAAGGTTTTGTTTTGGAGTTTCGCTGATCGGGAAATCCAAAGGAAAGAGGTTCAAACTCGCGATATGAAAAATCGCGATAACAATATTGACAGTTGATTCAAGAAGGACACATGGTGAACGACAAAGGTTTTGTTTCGAAGTTTCACAGATCGGGAAATCCAAAGGAAAGAGGTTCAAACTAGCGATATGTGAGATCACGAAAAGATCTGGACCGTCAGATCACCAAGGATTGTGGGCCGTTGATCAGGCATGCAGAAGTCTCATGAAGTGGCGAAATCGCGATAAGATCTGGGCCGTCAGATCTGGAGTAATTATGAAGGACCAACAACCATTAGATATGGTGAAGCTACAAGGCGTATAAGACCAAGAGTCATCCAACTCTCCAAAACTGTGAAGGAATCCTGGCTATCCATCGAGGACAGTTGTGGACCATTGGATCCAGAGGACACATGGTGAAAGATCATCATTTCACTGACTGGAAAGTCAAAGGAGTGAAGTGCTTGTTTGATTCGCGAGTGGTCATATCTCGTGGTCACATTGTCGAGAGCTAGAGAAGCCAAGCCATATTTCGGAGTTCGTGACATGGAGAGTCGAGAGGACTCATCATAGAATACCTGAGATGAGAAAGTGAGAAATGCGTTTTCAAATAAGGTTGTGGTCACAACTAGTGGTTACATCTGCGGAAGATAGAGGAAGGAGCTAGCGGTGTTAAGCTCCATCTTAGAGTATCGACGATCGCAACTTGGAGCATCAAGACCCTTCATCACAAGAATCACGATATGTGAGATCGCGATGAGATCTGGACCATCGGATCATCAGAGATCTCAATCGTTGATTAGGCTCGATGAAGTTTATAAATTCATGAAATACGAAGCGCCTTTTGGCGCAACCTGTGGTCACCGCTGCTGGTCACGTGAAGGGAAGAAGCTAGCAGTGCTAAGCTCCATCTTGAAATATTGGCGATCGCGAATTGGAGTGTCGAGATCCTTTATCACAGGAATGCCGAGATGCGAGATCATGAAATTAAAACTCTGTTTAATGCTCGGTCACAACCAGTGGGCATATGAATTAAACGCAAGACCCTACGAACTCCATCCAACGGTGAAGGTGAATTTAAGTATGATCGAAGGGCTACTGTTTCTCTTCATATTTAATCGATCAGTGGTGATTCAGTTGCTGAAGTGGTCTTTGGAGGTTCATAGTGTAACTGCTAGAAACCACTGATGGTTTCTGTCAGAGGACTCAAAGAGACTTTTGTGTGATTGCCAGAGGAGATGAAGAGTCTCTAGGAATCTACCAGTGGAATGAAGACTGTTTGGAGAGGAAATCGATAGATGGATCTAACTTCTAGAGAAGCTTAAGAGTTGCCATGATGAACAGGTAGAGTAGTCGACATGAGAGAGCATGCGGAAGCATGGAAGGACAACATGCACAAGCATGGTGGGACAACATGCACAAGGTGCACAGAGACTATAAGTATGCATAACAAAGAAGAGATGGGTGTTGCTGTTCTTGAGAGGGATTCAAGAGTGTAGAAGGAGGAGTGTGAAACAATTGAAATACAAAGAAGAGGAATGGAGCAATGAATGGACATGGCGCATAGAGCATAAAAGGCAGAAGTACAGAATGTGCAAGGAATGTGTGGAGCAAGACAGTAAGACACTAAAGGAAGGCTGAGGCACTCTTGTAGAGAAAAACAGAAGATCAGAAATCCCAAGAAGATGCAGACAGAGAGACATTGATACAGAAGAGCAGAGCAGCATAGTAGAACAATGATAATTCTGGTAAGCCAATGATAAATATTGTATCACTATGATAAGTTTCATTAGCAAAAAATTATATTTCAGGGTGGTAGGGATGTGCTAGGGAGGATTGTTGTCCTCAGAGGTTCAAGTGGGTGCTTGAACACAGGGATTTGTAGCTTCCTTCTAGTTGGTGCTAGAGAAATCTGGGAGTTGGTGCTTCCTTCTAGTTGGTGCTAAAAATTCCAGAGAGTTGGTGCTCTCAGCAAGTAGCAGCTTGCAAAACAGAGGTTGTAGCCTCATTATGAGTTGGTGCTCATATGTATGATAATGTAAAGAATGTAAAGATTACTTATCATATAAAGAAGAAAAGGTTTTTACCCTGTATGGGTTTCCTCAGTAAATATCTTTCTCTATGTATCTCATATGTGTGGCTGATGTTGAATGTTCTATTGCTTACTTCCCTGCATTATTGTGACAGTCATTAAATGTTGTGTAAAGAGTTTAAAATAAGCATAATTGTTTAAGCTCAGTAACAACTGATTCACCCCCCCCTTCTCAGTTGTCCAATAATTGGTATCAGAGCTGGCCCCTTTTATCTAAGGGTATATCCTAGAGCTTAAACATGTCAAGCCATGAAGGAAATTCAACCAATAAGGCCCCTCTATTCAATGGAACAAACTTTGTCTTCTGGAAAGTTAGAATGGGAACCTACATAATGGATTTAGGTGCAGATGTCTAGGATGTGGTAGGTACTGGTTATGTAAAGCCAGTTGTACTAGCTAATAAGGATGACAAGATAGAATTTAGCTTCAATGCTAAGGCTATGAATGTTATCTTGAGTGGGCTTGCAGAAGAAGAATTTGTAAAAGTTATGCACATAGGAACTGCTAAAGAAATGTGGGACAAACTCATTAGAAGTTATGAAGGTAATGAGAAGGTAAAGGACGCCAAGCTTCAAACCTACGTAATACAGTTTGAACAACTGAAGATGAAGGAAGATGAAACTGTTGGAAAATACTTTTTGAGAGTAGAAGAAATGGTAAATGCAATGAAAACACTTGGTGAGAAAATTGAGGAACCTTCTTTAGTTCATAAAATTTTGAGATCTCTACCAAATAGGTTTAACCTGAAGGTCTCTGCTATTGAAGAACTTAATGATATAAAAACCTTGGAGTTTAATCAACTTCTAGGAACATTGACTGCATATGAAATGAGAATAGTTGAAGATAAACCCACCTCCAGAGAAGCATCATTTAAGGCAGACGAGAATGAGGATTCAGAGCCTGATGAAATTGAAGAAAAATTTGTGAAGAGACTGAAGAAGGAATCAGGCAAATACAAAGGTAAACTGCCTTTCAAATGTTTCAACTGTGGTAGGATAGGTCATTTTGCAAATAAATGTCCCCACAAAAGAAAGGATCAGACATGTGATGATGAGGAGAAGCACAAACACATAAATTTCTTTAAAGATGATAACTTTAAGAAGAAAAGTCTTTGTGTAAACAATGATGATGATCCTTCAGATGATGAAGACAATGACTCCACTATTGAAGATAAACTAAATGACTTCATACTTATGGACAAAGAGGAATATGATAATATAATCACAGGAAGTGATGCTAATGAAGAAGAAGCTATGGTTGACATGGAAGGAGAACTAATCAGTGCACTGGAAGAGATTGACAGACTAAGAATTAAGAACAGAAAGCAAAGACAATTGTTGATACAGTTCGAGAAAGAAAGTAAAGAACCTGATGAAGACCTTGTCCTACTAAAAGTGGAATTAGAAGAGGCAAAGAAAATTGAAGGCATTATGAAACGACAGTTATCAGAAAAGAAGGCAAGATGTGAAGCCTTAGAACAAGAAGTAGTGAAAACTAGGAAAGAGATGGAGAATTTTCAAGCCTTGTATAATCGAAATCTGTCAAGTAACAAAGCCTCAGAAGGATTAGCCACCATTCTGAATCAGCAAAGGAATCCAAAGCTGAAAACTGGGTTGGGTTATGAAGAGGGATCAAGTAGTGATAAGCCAAGAAACGAAGAACCCATCAAGTTTTTCAAATCTACAACCAATGACAACAACAAACCTGGAGAAACAAAGGAAGACAATCAGCTGCCCAGGACGAGTAAAGAAAAAGGTGCCAAGACTGAATCTGTAGAACAAAGAAATAATGCGCTCCCTACTGAAAGACGTCATCAGCGTGGAAGAAATCGATTTGCTCAAAGAAAACAACCATTTTCCAGGTACAAAGAATCTTTCTATGGTTATTGTTTCTACTGTTCTAACTTTGGTCACAAAGTTGTAAATTGTTCCTTAAGACTTAGACATGATCAATTAAGATTTCAAAGGAAAAAATACTTGCCACAACAAAGAATGATACAGCCAAGTAACAAACCTTCATAGATTGCAAATTGCCAAATTAAGTTTAGAGACATGCAACTAAGGAGGTCAAGAAATAATCAACAGTCAATAAGTAGACAACGCTGCAACAATAATTTTGACGTATTGAACAATGATATTGAATGGTACATCTTTCATAACTATGGACATAAATCTATTGACTGTCGATTAAGGAACTATGAACCAGATTTGAATTCCCCTGCTGAAAATGTCAAGGTGTGGAAGAAGAAAGAAAGTGACAAGTGTGGATTAGTGTTGTCAGCTCAAAGAAAAACAAACCCTTGGTATATAGACAATGGATTCTCCAAACATATGGCGGTATAAAAAGGTAATTTTCTATCTCTAAGTGAAAGAAAATAAGGAAACGTAACCTTTGGAAATGATGCTCTAGGTAAAATAAAGGGTAAAGGGATGGTGAGTTTAAGTAATGGAAAAGGAAAAGCCCAAGATGTTCTACTTGTAGATGGGCTGAAACATAATCTTCTCAGTGAAAGTCAAACGTGTGACAGAGAATGTGAAGTGGTGTTCACGTCCAAGGAATGCAACATAAAGTCTATAAACTCAGGACAAGTGGTGGCCAAAGGCACAAGGACATAAAATAATGTGTATGTGCTGAAAGAAAATAGAGAAGAGTGTCATATAAGAACACATGATGAAAGATGGTTATGGCATAGGAGACTTGGACATCTAAAATTTGACCACTTAATCAAGATCAAAAATCTTGAGGCAATAAAAGATCTTCTGAGAATATCAAAACCCCAAGATTCTATGTGTAAACCCTGCCAAGTAGGAAAACTAACCAAGACACCGTTTAAGGCCAAGAGCTTTACTTCAATAGAGAAACCACTCCAACTAGTTCATATGGATTTATGTGGACCATCAAGACAGGAAGGCACAGGGAGAGAAAACTACTTC
>SNQJ01S0003895.1:475750-494161 GCA_010110895.2 Picea sitchensis | reverse complement strand
ATATACACACGGCCCCAAAATTAATTTAATAGGAAAGAGGTAATAATTCTACAAGTGTATCACCAACTCAGAGTTTCATAACTCAACATATCTCTATCTAACAAAGGTACACATATTATATACCATTTATTGATTTGTTTGGGCCACAAATTTGGACAACTATGTGACAAGGAATTTGTGGTAACCTGAGTTATCTACACTAGATTTACGATCACATTATTGATAACCCTAAGATTAATTTATTACAGTTGGTAGTTAAAAATTGTGTTGATGCAATTATATAGGAAATTTTCCCTATCAATTTTTTTGAGATTAATCATCGAACTCAAGGATTCATAATAGAGAACCGTACTATTTTCCATATCAATTTTTTAATCTTATAACCATTCTCTTTCCTGGAAAGCAATCAATCTGCTACAATAATATACCCAACCAATTATAAAATTTCAAAACAATATCAACTTAACAATTACTCAAAATTTATCAACAATCATTTTTACTTATAGTTTGAGGCAAACTTGATTACAATTCAAAGTGTAAATATTATTCCATATGAAAATGTATTAATGCACATGTGTGTAAACATATTAACGTGAACAAAAATAGACACACACATTTAAAACCTCATAATTTCACTATACAGATTCTAAAGATATCACTCTCTCAATTGTCATAACCCTACACAGAGTTTACAGAGAGTATACATTTTATAGATATCAGTACGTAGACCTATAAAACAACATAAATATTAATTACTTGGGTGTTCACCCAATACAAAAATGTTACCACATATTGGTTCAATGGATTTACTGATTAAAATGTCCATCTATAACCAATTGTTGATATGTTTCCATGCCACCCATCAAATAGGTGATTGGGGTGCATATTTGAACCTATGCCTTTTTCAAATGGAGACTAAAAAAATTTACAAATGTGGAAAGTGTCAAATAACCCTCACTTGTTGATCATGAAGAGTCAACAAACCTTAAAACAACTTCAATATTGTAGTTTTTCTTCATGAAAGGCCAACAAGGATTGCTTCTCTTTTGAACAAAAAAAGAAGAAAATAAAATATACTAAAAGAAGGAAATATCTTATGTCCATCTTCTCACTGAATATCCCTATGCATTAACTTCATCCATATTTTTACAAATCTAAAATAGAGGTCATATTCCCAAGATATGCCAATTTTCTCCCTTCTAATGCCTGCACCATACTCTCCTTTTTCTTCCTCTTTACTCTTCATACTTAGTCATTTTCCTTACTCTATACTCTCCTTCTTCATTTCCTTACTTCATACTAAGTCATTTTCCTTACTTACCCTATTTCCTTACTTCATACTAAGTCATTTTCCTTACTTACCCTATTTCCTTACTTCATACTAAGTCATTTTCCTTACTTACCCTATTTACTTACTTACCCTCCATACTTAGTCATTTTTCATGAATGTGGATGCATGACCCCTCCCCTCATCTCCACCTTCCACTCCTAACCCTTCAAATATCCATACTTAGCTATTTATACTACTTCCCAACACTTAGCCATTTTTCATATCACCCTACCCCTGCAACACTTAGCCATTTTTACTAAGTTTTACTAAGTCGTTTGACTAAGTTTTATCGACCCAGATTACCCTACCCCCGCATTTCCCTATTTATATGCATATTTTTTTTCCAATTTTATTATTTCATGAAATTATTCATTATATTCCTAAACTTTATCCCCCTTCCCATTCCTTTGGCATATTGGGACACATGGCAGTGAGGTGGACCTATCATATTGGGACATGTGGCAGTGAGGTAGACCTATCATATTGGGACATGTGGCAGTGAGGTGGACATATCAAATTGGGATACATCACATTGAAGTGGACCTATAATATTGGGACACATGGTAGTGAAGTGGAACTACCCCATGTGACATGTGGATGGTACGGGTTGGATAGAGGTGACTCGACAGTGACTTGGTATGATGACTAGGTGATGAGGTGGAAACCAAAAGCTATAATGTGCACAAGCTATGCAAGGTTTCATAGTTCTCTCTATTTAACTCACAAATAATATGGGGATGAATTTTGATTATAAAAAAACATGAGAACTATTCCCTGATGCATGTGGGATAAATGGGATGAATTAATAAATCAAGGGCTCAAAATCCATGTGCATAGATCAACGATTGTTGAGTCTTTATCTTCCAAAGGCCATAACTTTTGATTTTGATGTCCAAAATGACAAAAAAAGAGATCATTGGCAATATAGATATGAGGAAAACAATTTGGAATCAGTTTCCATGGATGAAATCATTACTATCATTCCCTAAAAATTAAATTATAGCCAAGACTATTTTACAACTTTGCAGGGAATTAGTTTTGGAAAATTATTTGTTAAAAGAAACTTTTGAGCTTCTAATGTGGGTTCAGTTGATGGCATGTATATCTAAGTTCATATATATAAAGGGGAAGATAAAACCATAACTCTTACCCTAAAGAAGTTTCAAGAATATTATAAAATAAGAGGTGAAAGGAATTCAAACCACGGGGCGGTCGTTGGCAGTTATGATTTTTTTGCAGTGGTGAAGAGTTTGCAAGAAGCAAGTTCTATCATTCCAATATTTTATGAATTGGCCTACTTAACTTTCTTCATCATATTTCTCTCTTCTTGATTCTTTCCATCATGTTTTCCATGAATGTTTGGAAATAAGAAGATCTGGGTCTGATCAACTTTTTCTCTAAATTCTTCCACTAATTTTTCATGATATTTCAGGTCCAGAGAAGAAAAATTCCTTCTTGTAAAAATGAAAATGAAATTTAATTCAATTTATCTAATTGTCAATTAGATCTTGTAGAGGTTGTTTTATTGCTTTTTTTTTAGACACTGTTAAACTTGTTACATTTGGGATATTATTGGAGAGAAAAATTCATGGTTGTAAAAATGAAAATGCAATTTAATTCAATTTATCTAATTGTCAATTAGATCTTGTTGAGGTTGTTTTTTTTTTTTTTTTTTAGACATTGTTAAACTTGTTACATTTGGGATGTTATTATAAATTTCTCCCACAAAGAACTATTTTGGGGCATTGCATTAGTGATTTCTTAGACTTTGAGTCTAAAGCATCCAATTTCAAATGTAGTTTCTAACAAAATATTTTTTGAGTTCCAAATAAATGATCATATTAAGCTATTTGATGGACTATCCATTTTACTTTTCCTTCATTTTTAAAAGTCATAGCTAATTCCAGGTTCACATTATTTTAAAAGGAAGGCATAATATTTGTTGAAAGAAGAATCCAAACCATGTGCATAAAAATCTCTACATATATAATTATTTCATTTTCTTAAATGATATGATGTGCTTAACAAGTACATCTGTATATTATAATTTGTATATCTATATATAAAATTATGTACATATGTATATAAGGGTTTCATTGGAATATTTGTAGGGATTTTCTATTACATGCATATAAGTCCAGAAGAACAATCTTCCATAGATCAAGAAACGTGAGTACCACCTCTATAAAAATGAGGAGAGTCTTTTTTTCTCCCCACAATATTTTCTCTCGATGTTGGTCATTTACCCTTGATATAAAAAATATATCAACAAATTGTTGACCATACTAGGGATCTACAAATTCGGATGACTCTACCATAACCCAACCAACCTCAAATACAACTTGGAAAATTCAATGAATTATTCTGCACCAATTACATGACCTAACCATAACAACAACAAAGAGTTGAGAAGAAATTGAAAGAACATGGGAAGCTCTTTCTCGAGAAGAAGAAATAGCTATAACCTTGAGAAAAAGAAGACACTAGTAAAACCTTAAAAGTTGGAATCATACAAAGGACCATCAATGAATATGAATTGAGTTCTTGAAAACCTCAAACAAGGAACATCTAGTGGTTTTGGAGATATGTTATTACAATTCCAAAAATAAGTCATTTATGCCAACTTCTATAAAACCAAAGAACCATCCAAGATTTGGAAAGATGAGCTCCCCATCATCTCCACCAAAAAGATTCTATAATTTCAAGAATATCTATATGATGAATCCTCCGAGGAGCTTCTTTCATGTTGTGATGATGTTTTTCCTTCCCCACTAAGTCCAACAGAAGTTGTTCAAGTTACATTAAAGGGAGAAGGTTCTCAAATAAATAAACAACTACACATAGGTCCCATCAATTTGTAAGGAGAAGTTCATCCCTTGCCAAATATTTCCATGTACAAGTTTCCTATGTTCTTTGGAAATACTTCACAGGATGTGGAGAATCATTTTGTTAAGCTTAAATATGCTTGTGATATTTATATTGTGGTTGAATATGATGTTACATGTCGATTGTTTATCTTAACTCTAAAAGGAAATGCTAGTGAATGGTTTTATTCATAATTGTCTGGAACCATCACTAGTTGGGATGTATTAGGAAATTTAATTGTCAAGAAATATTTCCCAAGGAAAGACATGTATTCTCTTTTCTTGAATTCGATTGAAATCTAGATGAATGAGGAAGATAAAATCAAATATTTCACTTTCATATTTATGAAATCCCCTCATGGGATTCCTCAAGAAATGTTTCCAAATGATGTCATCATTTTTAGTTGTTATGAAAATGCTTTTCTCGTGAATTTGATGTTTTTATTGAAGCAATAAGGAAAGTGTAGCTGGAAAGAGTTAATGCAGGGAGCTCAAGTCATTGAAAAAAATATTCATGAAAGTGGTGTTGATCTTTTGTTTCCAATACACTCCCCAAAGCATAAAAAAAAGGATGTAGAAGAGAAGTTTGATGGAAGATGTGAAAATTTCTCTACATCAGATTATGTTCCTAAATATAAAAGTGGGAAAAATGATGTTTTAATTCAAGAATAATACCATCTACCACATGCTCCATTGGAAATAAATTCAGACCTCTCATATGCTCAATTTGAGAGTAATCTTGAGAATGATTTTAAGTACATATTTGAAGAATCTCCACAAGATAAACATAAATATTGCATTCAACATGGTCATAGTGAAAATGTTGCAATGGGTTCTCAAGTTCCACAACCATTTTATACAATGTCAAAAGAGAAATGTCGACATGGGATTAACAAAAGTGTTGATAAAAGTCTTCACTTTACATTAAACCTCCAAGCTATTGATTTTTTCTCTAGAGCAGAGTCTAATGAAGAAGAAGGGAATTTGAAACAAGAGATTCCATGGGTGGTATATTTTATTTTTGAAGACAATGATATTGTTAGTGAACAAAAAAATATGGTCCTACAATTCTCCACAAATGTTCATCAACAATTCATTTTTGCAACCTCACCATGGCAATATTGTCATTGTATGATGAAAGAGTATCTCTAGAACATGGAAAATGAAACACCACTCTCAATCAGGGATGGGAGTAATAATATGAATTGGTTACGTAGATGGATACATTGGAAGATTACTCACACTTGAAAGCATCCCTTCTCTCAAAATAGCTTAGGATAGGAAGATTTCATTTTATCATGTATATAATTTTGTCTTTCAGTAAATTTTACCTAATAAGAATTTTATAGATTAAGATAATGGTTTGGGGATGACTTCATATCCCAATTGATGAGGTATTTGGTCTGAATTTGGGTCCTTAGCAACCCACAAGGGTTCATTGTGCCACAGTTGGAGCCAAATGTTGATATGTTTTCATGTCACCCATCAACTAGGTGACTGGGGTGCATATTTGAACCTATTCCTTTTTCAAATGGAGACTAAATTTTTTTTTAATGTGGAAAGTGTCAAATAACCCTCACTTGTTTATCATGAAGATTCATGAAATCTTAAAACAACTTCAATATTCTATTTCTTCTTCATAAAATTCCAACATGGATGGTTTCTCTTTTGAACAAAAAGAGAAGAAAATAAAAAGAAACTAAAAGAAGAAAAATTCTTATGTCCATCTTCTCACTGAATATCCCTATGTGTCAGCTTCATCTAGTATTTTACAAAATCTAAAATAGAGGTCATATGCCCAAGATATGTCAATTTTCTCCCTACTATTGCCTGCACCATACTCTCATTTTCCTTCCTCCTTACTCTCCATACTTAGTCATTTTTCTCATTTTTCTTACTCTCTACTCTTCATACTTAGTCATTTTTCTTCCTTTCCTTACTCCATACTAAGTCATTTTCCTTACTTACCATCCATACTTAGTCATTTTTCATGAATGCGGATGCAAGAGCCCTTCCCTCATCTCCACCTTCCACTCCTAACACCACAAGTCTCCATACTTAGCTACTTTTACTACTTCCCAACACTTATCCATTTTTCATATCACTTTTCATATTACCCTACCCCCGCAATCCTACATTCTCGCAATCTCTCAACACTTAGCCAATTTTACTAAGTCTTTTTACTAAGTTTTACCAAGTCTTTTGACTAAGTTTTACTGACCTGTATTACCCTACCTCCACATTTCCTTATTTATACGCAATTATATTTTCCAATTTTATTATTTCGTGAAATTATTCATTATATTCCAAAGTTTTATTCCATTTCCCATTCCCATTCCTTTGGCATATTGGAACACATGGAAGTGATGTGGACCTATCATATTGGGACACGTGGAAGTGAGGTGGATATATCATATTGTGATATGTAGTAGTGAGGTGGACCTATCATAATGGGCCATGTGGAAATGAAGTGCACCTACCCCTGAGTGACACTTGGATGGTACGGGTTGGACATAGATGACTCAACAATGACTTCTTATGATGACTAGGCGATGAGGTGGCAACCAAAAACTATACTATGCACAAAATATGCAAGGTTCTAAAGTTCTCTCTATTTCACATACAAATAATATGAGGATGCATTTTTCTTATAAACAATATATAGGAAATGTTCCCCAATGCATGTGGGATAAATTGGGTGAATTAATAAATCAAGGGCTCATAATTAATGTCCATAGATCAATGATTGTTGAGTCTTTGTCTTCATGAGGCCATAACTTTTGATATCGATGTCCAAATTGAGAAAAAAAAAACCTCATTGGAAAGATAGATATGAGAAGAACAATTTGGAATCAGTTTTAATGGTTAAAATAATGGTTATCATTCCCTAAAAATTAAATTACATTCGAGACTAATTTACAGCTTGGTAGTGAATTCGTTTTGGAAAATATTTTATTAAAAGAAATTTATGAGATTCTAAAGTGGTCCCAGTTGATGGAATGAATATCTAAGTTCATATATATAAAGGGGAAAATAAAACCCTAAATCTAACCATAAATAAGTTTCAAGAAGATTATAAAATAAGAGGTGAAAGGAATTTAAAGAGGGGGGCAGTTGTTGGCAGTCAGGAGTTTTTTGCAACAATGAAAAGTTTGCAAGAAGCAAGTTTTGTCTTTCCAAGATTCTCTAGATTGGCCTACTTAACTTTCTTCCTCATATTTATCTCTTCTTGGTTCTTTCCATCAGGTTTTCCATGTATGTTTGGAAATAGGAAGACTTGGATCTGATCAACTCTTTCTCTAAATTGTTTTAGTCATTTTTCATGATATTTCAAGTCCAACAGAGCAAAATCCCTGCTTGTAAAAAGGAAAATGCAATTTAATTCAGTTTATCTAATCTCATTGAGATCTTGTTGAGGTTGTTTCATCCCCCTTGTTTTAGACATTGTTAAAATTGTTACATTTGGGATATTAATATAAATTTATCCCACAGAGAACTATTTTGGTGCATTACATTACTGATTTCTCATAGTTTGAGTCTAAAACATGCGATTTCAAATGTATTATCTAACAAAATATTTTTTGAGTTCCAAATAAATGATCATGTTAAGTTCTTTTATAGCCTATCCATTTTACTTTTCCTTCATCTTACAAAGTAATAGTTGATTCCGGGTTCACATTATTTTAAAAGGAAGGTAGAATATTTGTTGAAAGAAGACTCCAAACCATGTGGATACGAATCTCTGCAGATATAATTATTTATTTTTCTTAAATGATATGATGTGCTTAACAAGTACATATGTATATAATAATTTGTACAAATGTTTATAAAAAATTGTACATCTGTATATAATAATTTTTACATCTACATATAAAATTTTGTACATTTATATATAAGGGTTTCATTGGAATATTTGTTGGGATTTTCTGTTATATGCATATAAGTCTAGAAAAACAATCTTCCATATATCAAGAAAGAGGAGTAGCACCTCTATATAAACGATGAGAGTCTTTCTTGCTCCTCACAATATTTTTTCTTAATGTTGGTCATTTTCCCCTAACATAAAAAAATATCAACACCAATGTACACATAAAAACATTTCAAAAATGAAATTATTGAAGTAAAGATACTAAACAAACTATTCCATACAAAGGATCAAGGAGCTTCCACCAACTCCCTTCCCTGGAATAAAATATATATAATTTTTTTACAACTAGAAGTAAATTGAATACATAAGCTACAACTTTGTATTCTTAGCTTCTACAATACAAATATGAATGCACTATGAGCATATCCAAGACTTGGAGTTTTGATACACTAGACTACAGTTCATGAGGCCAAATTTACACTATTGATGGAGATATTTTACATTGAACTTAGTGCCTCTCAATTGCACGTTGGAACTATTCTTCATATTGGCATTTAGGGAGGTCATTTGATCCCATTGTATAATTATAATTGGACAATTCTAAAATAAAAACTGAAGTTGTTTTTCATGAATCTAATATAACAACTCATTAAAAAAAAAAATCCAACCTTGTTTTTTGAAGATATAGCAGCATCAATATAAATTATAACAATTGTGTGTGAAGACAACGATCATGCTTCCACTCATAGTGTGTGCGTGCACACTTGTGTTTGTAATGTAAATAACAACAACTTAGAAAATTATCCATAGATCTCACATGATTCACACACCAAAATAATAAAAAATCTATAATTTATAAATTCAAATCAATACTTATTCCAAATAATTATGAAAGAATTATCGTCACCAATTGTAGCTTGATTGACAAACTCGATTTTTGTGAGATCAATCTCCTTGCGTCAACTTGTTGATTGTTTAATGATCCACCAGTGGACCACCCTACCAATTCCTCTAGCTACTCTCCTTCCCCAAGAACCTCCAAGCCACAAAGGGTTCTATGAAGGGTACCTCTCCTAGCAATGTGATTGAACAATGAATATGCTAATCTTAAAAAGAATCCCAACTTCACCATAAAATTTCAATAAAATAAAATCTCAACAAATACCAATGAATTTGTTTTTAAGCATTATGACAACCATCCAACATTAGGGTGCAAAAAATGTTTTCCGCTTATCCCAAGCTCTCATTTTATAGGTTCTCTAGCCTATTGGCCCTTCGTTTTTTAGAAGTGTCCTTTTTGGGGAAATGCCAAAGTTTTGATGAAAGTGTTGTATGACCAGTTGGAAAAGGGGAAGTAGTGGAAATCAGTTAAAAGAGATAAAAGCTAATTGAAAGTCTAATAGCAGTGGAGATAGCAAAAAGCACCATGTGTCAATAGGAAAAGTAGTTAGAAAAGAGGCAAAAGCACCAGATGCCATGTTATTACTGTCACGTTATTATTGTAATGGGTTTTTTGGATGTCTATATGCTTGCGCGGTAAGGTAGAGTCTGTAATGGCTATCTGGGAATAGATTCCACTGCATAAGATATTGTATGAGAGATGTACTCACTATATGATAGTTTTGATATGTTGAAAATATAATGGATTATTTGGGCCCTAATTCTTCTATACTATGTATGAATCTATGGTTTGTATGTTGCACAATTACTTATGTCATGTGTATTTAGCATTCACTCATTGTCTATGAATGTCTTTGAATATTGATGTATGAATTTGAACATGCTAATGCCAAATATGATGATGCATTCTCCTTGACTTACTTCACCACACATGTCTCGGATTTTCTTCGGATGAGACCTCCTTCCCTTGCGGAAGGTTAAATATCTCAATGCTCTTAGACTACAACAATATATTTTGTGGGAAACCTCTGAGAACCATGGGCTCGATTTTGTGCCAACAAATGGTTTTTTTGCCGAGACCTAAGCTTTAAAGTGATTTTTTAGAGGATGCCTCATTATATTTTCAAATCAGATGTTGAGAATTGGTGGGAAAGAAGGTGCAATGTGTTCATACAACAAGAAGTCGAGTTGTGGCATAAAATCTTTAGGGATGTGAAGAGTATTTTGTTTTATTCATAACCTACGAGTGACCAGTATGATATATTTTGGATCATATTTCTTGAAGAGGTATTTCAGTGGTTAGATCGAATGCAAGAATCTCCAGAATACAAATATTTAGATAAAAGAAGATATAGTTGGATCGTTGAGGGTTTAGCATCTCTTCACTAATTAGATCATCAGATCTCTCATGTTGTGTATTTATGGGTACAAACTACTTTGGAAGGTTATATTAATGAGTTTGTTTCAAATAACCACCAATCATTTTTAGAGGTTAAAGCAATATTTAAATAAGGATCTCAAGGAATATTGTTGCGGGAAATCCCCCTGTGGATCAAGATTTTATTAGTAGAAGAAGGAGTTTTGCATGTACCTTTAGCTAACATAGAAGCATAAACCCCTACACTCGGGGGAGGGTTATTTAGGAGAGGATTCATGAGTTAGTTCAAGGAATATTTTCTAGGAGATATGGGGGGGTCGTCAAAACAAAAGTGCAAGAGACAAATGAGCTTAGAAGAGGGTTGTTATTCTTGAGAAAAGGTGGTGTAAATAGATGAAAAAAGTGATCAAGAGGTATGATCAATCACGGAAGGAGATCGTCTTTGAGAGTAGTCATAGGAAAGAGTTAGAAGAGTTGTAGGAGTTGAAGAGACATGGAATGTTGGCCAACTAATGGTTAAAGGAGAGATTTGGTGAAAGAGGTGAAGGTTCTGGAAGAAGTGTACCAAAAGAAGAAAGTTTAGAAGAGACAGATGAAATATTAAGAATAAATTCCACCACTAAAGAACAATCTTTAGCCGAAATCCTTGAAGAAGTTGTAGGAGACTCATAACCTGCAACCCTAGAAGAGGATGGATTGCATCAAGATGTTATTGTAGCACTACAAATTAATGGAACCCCCCATATCAAATAATTTCACTCTAGACAAAAAGGAACTAACCTTGAATCACCCATTTCCCTAGTGACATCCATAAACTTGGTAATTTATGCAACCAATATTTCTCTCAATTCTGTTATTTATAATCCTTCTATTCCAACATGTTTGAGTAGTAGTAGTAGTAGAAGTTTGGCTATTGTTTCAGTTATATCACAACTAGTACCCTCAGGGTTCATTTTAATAGGATGTCTAATTCCATCGATGGAACATCAACATGTAGGGTCCCTCACCTAATACCTAGATTTTTTGGGTAAAGGGAATGGGAATGTTGAACAACATTGGTTTCTTTGTGAAGCCATCTAGAGGTCTCACGAAACTCTAAACGTGAATAAATTGGTTGAGTTCCAGACTACTTTGAGGGGTCTAGCTCTAAAGTGGTACATGAAATCTATCAAGCTAGGGAATAATCAAGGGAAACCTTTCTCTTTAGTTCAGGTGAAGCAAATGTTTATAGCATAATTTCAATTACCTCATTCATAGAAATAAGCTCTATCCTAGTTACGGGAGATATAACAAGGAGACAGTGAGTATGCATGGGAATATAACCAAATATTTAAGGATGTGATAGGGAAATTAGCAAACCATATCCATGAGGATCATCAAATAGAATGTTTTATTCAAGGGTTGTTAACGTTAACTCAAATCTCATTGACTCAACAAAGGATAGCTACTCTGGGAGAAGTGTTGGAGAAAGCCATGAATATTGAGGCTATGGAAGGCTATCATGGAAGCTTGCGGGTGATGAGACCCCCTAAAGATAATAATATTGCACAACTGCGAGGCCGGATCTCTGCATTAACTGATAATATCCAAGATTTGACCCTTCCTAGATCAAGTCGACCACAGGTATGGTGTATTGGATTTTATACCGAAGGTCATACAACAACTCAATGTCCAATATTGAGGGGTGCAAGACCCCCTACTCACCCGATGGAGCCTCCACTAGTAGGACCATCGGGAGGGGTTTCACAAGTTTCCACTATAGTACCATTTCATGGCCATGTTCAATACCATTCTTTTTTTGAATCATCAAAGAGGCCAAAGAAATGAGTATTGCGAGATCTGTAGAAGTCATGGGCACTCTTTGAGGCACTGCCCTATTATACAAAAGTATACCCATGTTCTGAATATAGTATATTGTGAATTTTGGGGGTCACCTACTCATTCTACCAACCAATGTAGAGCTTTGGATGCTCTCATCAACAGATTACATCGTTCTTCATTTAGAGTCAACGAAACTCCTCAAGGGTTTAGAGGAGGCCACTGAGATGAACGAATCTCAGGAGTGGATGGACTAGCGGATGATGACCAATTTGTTGCTACCACCGTGATGAGAAAGGAAATATTGCAAGGGATTGTCCTCCTCTAGGAAGACCATGGTGTGCACATTGTAGGAATAATACCCACTCCACCGACAATTGTCTAGATATGATTTCCAAATGGGAAGATCATGCAAGGAAAAGAGGATCTAATTTGATAAATTTTGAGCCTAGATCTGTAGCTGAAGGAAGAGCACCCAATATTAACATTGTCACTAGAAGATGAAGCAAGACTAGTTCTGATATTGAAAGTCCTCATCGGGTCAAGATACAAAATTGGTTCCTGAAAATACCAAGTACGATCTTGTAAGGTAGAAGGAATTCTTTAAGGATGCAAAGGAAATGTTTAGACAATTGCCTAGTTCTTCCATGCCTAAGGTTGTGGAACCAATTTTTAAGCCAAACCCTCACCAACTAAGAACTTCTAGAGAATCTCTTACTCAGATGGAGCCCTCAGGTCAGTCACAGAACGTTGTTGATATGTGGTTACAACTATTTTTCGACATTTTGGATGATGGAAATATTATTGAGAAGTTATGGAACATAATAAAAATGAACTTGGGAATCGAAGGAAACCCAGAAGATTCCATTTCTTCTAACCTTCCAGCAAGAAATGCAAGTAGAATATAGATAAGGAAGAGGAGAACTCAAAGAGAATTTTGGTTGAATTCTCACTTTGATGAATATGAGATCAGGGATGTTATGTTGGAATTGGGATTTGATGTCAATATCTTTCCAAAGAAGACCTAGGAAGCGATGGAAAAACCTAATCTATTTTATTCTCTTATACAGTTGCAGATGGTGAATCAATACTGCATTTATCTAGTAGGAAGGATGCAAAATGTTGAAGTGGATTTTGCCGGTGTCAAAACAGTGGTGGAATTTGAGCTCATTGAAATAATAGAGAAAAAGGATTCATACCTATCTCTATTAGGCATTGACTGGTCCTACGAGAACTATGTTATAACAGATCTTAAGAAATAATTTATGAACTTTGAATCTAATGGCATGAAAGTAATTCAACCTCTAGACCTGTGTCAAGGTCCACGATATACTAACCCAACAGATGAGAATATGGAACTTGATGTTATGGATCAACTATACACTATGAATGTGGGAAACCGGGTAGATGACATTAATCACACTACAGATGGATCCATAAGTTGGCAAAGAATTCAGTCTGCAGACGAAGTCTCTAAATAGTTTTTGGACAATTAGCAGCAGGGAAGGTATGAAAAATTCTCCATGCATTGTGCAACTGTTATACATGTAAGATGGATTGGAGCTTAAATGGGTAGTTACCAACAAATGATGGCACCTCAGATCTATGCAGTTTCCTTGTCGACATGGAGGAAAAGGTTTTTGTCGACCATAGAGTTTCAACACTTGACATCGCACTGAAGTCTTCCCTATCCAGGTGGTGGGATGCTCATAAGGAAAATATTTCTTCTTGGCATGAGGTCAATCTTTGATCCAGATTAGTTTTTAGAATGAAATGAAAGGAGATATATTACAATGAAATACACATAAATATTTCTAGAAATAGAGAAATACAATAATACATGATTTCTATTAATGAAAGAAATGTATAGAGACTGTAAAAATACAGAGTGAAAGATTCGCTAGAATGGTGGCAGATTATCTCTAAGAAGAGATGTGATGGCTACTCACATTCACAAGAAGCTGATTTTAAAATGAGGCTCCAAAGTCCTTTTTATCATAAATAAAATCCAAAACCATAACCCCGAAAGATTAAAATCCAACAATTTTGTGGACCCTGTTTTGGGTAGTTTGGTGTATCAACTTCCCAGGGGCGTAACTTTGGCATACGATCTCCGTTTGGGGTCAACGATAGCTTGTTGGAAAGGTATCATCGAGGAGATTAATTTTGGAGGCTCACTCAAATCCTATGGCTATCATTGAGAATATATATCCTGAAAAATCTTCATTTAGGCCCTCAAAATGGCCCTGGAAGTTAAAAACTGCTAAAAATAGTAAATTGCCAAAATTGCCAAAAAATTGTTTTGAGCCAGATGGAAAAGGTGGGTGGCCACCAATATCCACCTAGAAAAATAATCCCTCCTTAGGAAGAAATGGTCTCCATTGTGTTGAGTTCTCTAGGGTGAGGTGAAAGCGATTGAATCTTGGTGCATTGATTTCCTTGTTGGAGACGTTGCGTTGTGGAAGGATGTCATGAACTTGTTGGCAGGGTTGAATCTGTTCAAGCAGTCGGGCTACATGAGATGGTTGGGTGTAGAAGGAATCTTTGTGATTTGTTGCATTCTTGTCGACCTTCTTCTGTTGGATATAAGGTTCTTGGGTCGAGGCTGTAGTGGTTGTAGTATCCTTTTGTTCACCTTTTGAATAGATTGTGAAGAAGATGAATTTTGTAGTATGAGATACTACCTTGCGGCATTGTTTAGGTGGGATAGTAGTCGGAAATACCTCTGGTATCCTATAGAGATGACCCCCTAGAGTAACAATGACATTATAGGGTCGAGAATCATATATAGCATGGCGCTTCCACATATATGGTTTGGCTAAGAGAACATCACATAAATACAATGGGGAAACATCACATAATACCTCTTCCTTAAAGGGTTGGATGTCGTATGACAATCGACACTGCTGGCTGAAACAAAGATATTGTCCCTGGAAAATCCACTCAATGTTGTATGGTTGCGGGTGTGGTATTGTCAACAATCCAAATTGTTTGACGACCTCTACTAAGATGAGGTTCTTTTGGCTTTCGCTATCGACATCTGTGAATGAAAAAGGTGCTCCCTCTCTTCAGGATCTATGGGTTCTTCTGGTTGAATTGTTGCAGTTGCGATAATAGAAGTGGGGTTTGCGTCGATGATCTATATTCTATCAATATTTTCTGAATCGGATTCTAAATCAGGGTTTATCTCCTTGTCTTTGATCTAGACCACCAATGACTGTTTTGAGCGACATTCATCGGTGTTGTTCTAGGGGATTTTGTGGAAATCACACCATTTTCCGGTGTCCTTCTTTGTCTTTCTGTGACCCTTATTTTCCTATGTATTGGACTGGTTTTCAGGAGACTTTTTGTTAGGCCCGTCTTTATCATACTTTGGTTTTTGTGGATTTACAGACCCAAATTCCTGTTTGTTCTGGTGCTTAAATTTTTGCTCGATTTTAACAGCATATCGATAAGCATCACCGAGTGATGAGATGTCCAAAAAATCCATTTCAGTTTGGATGTATCTATATAGAGCCCCACAATATTTCAAAACCAAATGTCATTCAGATTCATTGATACCCAACTTGGTGCACAAGGTATGGAAGGTATTAGTGAAATCTATAACTTCTTGGCACCTCTCTTTCTGTGGTGTGGTCCATCTCATGTATTGGTCCTCATAGTTTCCAACAGGGTAATAATGTTCCTTTCATGCATCCACAAAAAAATCCCAAGTGGGCTCAACCCCATATACTTCATAATCCTCTGTGGAAATTTTATCCTAGTAAGTTTCCCACCAATGTTTGACATGGGGGAGAGCCTTAAGGAGTGTGAAGGTGATATTTTCCCTGTCAAATAATTTATGAACATAGAAATAACCTTCCAATAGATTTAACCATTTTTCTAGGGCATCTACATCTATCTATCCTTCAAATATGGGAATATCAAAATTAACATGTACCTTGAAAGGCGAGGTGACTCCAAAGTGGTCTCTTGATGAAGACGTGCATGTTGTTATCGACAGGCATTGAAGGATGTGGAAAACAATCTCCATCATTTCGTCCCTCTGTCACATGAGAGCTTTCTCAAGCAACAGATTAATAGAATCGTCTACTCTGTCATTTTTCTTTTCTTTCGCCATGGAGGGATTCTTGGGTGTGTGATAGCAATTGTTCTCAAGATATACAAGCTCGAGACCCAACTTTCTATACTCAGACCTTGTCGGGGACATGAACTGAAAAAACAATCAAGAGAAACCTACTCTAATACCACTGATCCGAATTATTTTCAGCACGAAATGAGAGCGGAGATATAATACAGAAATGTACAGAGATATCTCAGATATCCAATAATATAATAGAAATGTATCAGAGATTCAACCATAAACAAAAAGATACAATAATACATGATTTCTCACTACTACAATGGGCAGAAATTTCGACGAAATATTATGACGGTTTTAAATTTCGTTGTAATTTTTTTGCTTTTTTTTGGACCAAATTTACTTTTTTTTTTTCGGGGTCCAATTGTTCGCCGCTATAGCGACCAACATTCCACGTTTTTCGTTCTAGCGACCAACATTCCACGTTGGTTGTTTTAGAGACCAACATTCAAACTTTAGTCGTTATAGCGACCAACTAAGTCACATGTGAGAATCAAACGGCCATTGACTTATTGTTTGGTCAATTTGACCGAATTCTTCGGAAGACCGACTAAATAAATCATGTATATATATCAGTTACGACAAATGTGATATAGTTGCGACAAACATTTTCTATAGTTGCGTGAGTAATTTATGAAATGGTGTTCTGGTTTTTTATGAAATCTTGATTTCAATTCTCTTTCAAGAAGAGAAACATTGAATTGATCAGACTCTACATAGCTGAGATTTTCAAGGCTGGTACTTAAAATTTTTCTATGTGATTTAGTAATTTGGTGGTATTGAACTATTTTATGGTGGTATTGAACTTATGATAATTATTATCTTTAATTTGATACCATTCCCACATTTTCTGGAACTCGAAAAACGCGATCTAGGCAAAAAGAATTAAATTTTGGACTCTTCAGCACATTTGACGACTCATTGGTCTTGCGTTTTTCCCTTTAGTTGCCGAAATTCGGAGCTTTCGGCGGCTCACTACACTATCAAATTTTCCACTTAGCAACCGAAAACCCTAAAATAAACTCCTATCTGATACTTTGCATATATCTACCTCATGAATATCTAGGGATCCATTAAATTATTATGTTTTCCTTCAATTGACATATTAAAACCCTTAATGTGAAGATATGTATCTAAAAGGAGTTAGAAACTATAATGAAGCAAGATGGAGTAACGAAGTTAATTCACAATCATAGTATGAAAATGGTGTTTTGATAAGACACCAACATGAGAAATAATGACATGAAATTTATTCAAAATATCATTTGGAAAAAAGTGAATCAAATTAGTATATATGACAAAGATTTGTCTAGAGGAATATGCACTCTCTCGGACCCATATGAATTGGATCTACTAGATGAGGTAATAGTCCAATCTAGTTTTTCAATCTCTTTGAAGACTTCTTTACAGTCATATTCATGAGAATATTTAAGATTTATACACCTAGGAACATGCAGAGGAAACAATAGTTTTGGGAGTCCCAAATAAAATTCAAGCACAAACTACTATATGAAGGGAAGGTCCTTGTTAATATATTAAACCTTGTCCAATGTTAGACAAATTAAAAAGAAAGTAGTATTTCTAATGGATCTAAGTAAGGAAATGGAATAGGAAATTATTCCATATTCGGATCTCATCGACTAGTGCTAGAGAAGAGGAAAATGCACATTAAAAGACATGATAATGAGACTTAAACATGACTTAGACATGTTTTTTTGGAATTTCTTTCTTAAAGGACAAGCTTAGGATCCAACTTGATATCTTTCCTTCCATGTAATTGGCTCATAAACCCATTTATCTTTTGATATCCTATGGGAAGCATTATATCCTATGGGAAGAATCATAAACCTCTTCCCTTTAAGTTCAATCCTATTTGCCTCTAACATATACAGGTATGGGAAATCATTACACATGCCTGGAAATCACTAGTTTTTTAGTCTCCATCTTTTGTTTTAAGAAAAAAATATCAAAATGATTAAGAATGAAATATTGATGCATGAGAACATATTTCAATCATATTAAAAATCTCTAGGGAGGCTTCCCAAGAAAAACACCATACTCTGTAATGTTCCATACAATTACAAAAATTTATAAAGATATTGATTTTTTTTT
>SNQJ01S0003895.1:448342-470924 GCA_010110895.2 Picea sitchensis | reverse complement strand
ACCAAGCATCTGCAAAATATAATATCAGTTATGAGGTAGGAATTCCCATGCTCAGATCACAAATGAATGGAATCATAAACGTAGGTCATGGCCACCAATCATACACCGTGGATCCATGTCGTCAAAATGCTACATAGCCACCAAGAATACATTGTGGATCTATGTGAGAAGACTTGAATTAAAACATAGCCATGTGACATACAAAGTGGATCTATGTGCCGATACAAATCATACATACTCCATTGCATCTTGGATAAAAAAGATGATACCCAGGGTCTTCAATCCCATCACCTGAACGTACGAATCTATCCATGTGATTACATGTGCTGAATTCGAACATGGTAGAAACCACTTGTTTACCGGTCATTGATGAAAATCTTTAACAAGTGCGAGGGAAATCACCATTGATGTCAATGACTCCCAAGGTACCGAAGTACAAGCTTAACGAAAGAGAATGAATGAGCTGAAGTCGAGCACTCGAAGGAATCTCTCGATTAGGGATCAATGATGTGAAACCCCTGTCGAAAGCGAAGAGACCTGCCATTATGGCATGCACATTCCAAGGTACTAAATGATTTCAAAGTCTCATTTCCAGATAATTAGTCGGAGTCGACGGAACAAGACTCATCACAGGAGGGCCTTGATGTATCCCCCATCAATGACATGAAATAAGTAACATATTTTGAGGGTGAAACAAAGTATGAATACGGGTTGAAACGGATAGAAGGAAGGCCGACATAGTAAGAATGGACAACTACATATGGCTGACTCAATATAGGGCTCGTTCAAACTTCTCTTGAACATATGAACGACACGACCAAGGACTTGGCAGCACTGACTCAAAGACGACCCAAGATATGACCTTGTAGAAAGTTGAACGAGAGACAAATGGATTTCCCAACCCAGATTCAAATGAAAAATAGGGGGTGTCATGTTCAAGAGCGATACTGACTGCCATCAATATGAATACAAAAACATATCCCTTTTCCAAAATTTCCCCCACCATTTTTGGTGAGTACCTCTTTATTTTTACATAACATATGCTTGTCGATGTAAGCTCATCCTTTGGATGAGTCCCTCAGAGTATATTTAAAGAACCCTAATAAGGAGTGGTTCGGTCCCATTGCGGGTCTTTCGATGTTTGTTTAACGAGTCCAAGGATAGAAAACTCGGGGGGTTTCATGTTTTGAGAGTCTAAAAAACACTTAAAGAGAACTCTCCCAGTTCCTTTTTCGTAAAAGAGTTCAACGATACCGAAAAAGTGTTAAACTATCGCCCATTGAATGTTTTCTTCAAATACTTTAACAAGCATGAAAAGAACAAGATCGCTCGACAATCTTTTCATTTTTATGGAGCCTGAAAAGAGATTAAAGGATACTCCTTTACGTTCGTCATTTTCGTGTTACCATGATGAGTACAAAAAGATGAAAAAGTATACTCAGTTACGTTCTCATATATTTTCGAGCGCGAGAACGAATGAAGACTAAGCTCGAGGTTTTTTCTAAAAAACCTTAAAAAAGTACTCGTACATGCGACAAAAAGAAAAAACACCCGTACCCCCTCGTTCGGACTTCGAAGTTCCTATATCTATGAAAAACCACACTCACAAGGCTATTAGGGTATTAGGTTTTATAAACAAAGCAAAAAATAATATAAAAATCAATAAAAAATACTAAAAAGTGAATAAATATGGGTGAAAAGGACTTTTTACCATTTCATTGTTACTTTGCCAAAAACTTGTCCAACATACCTCATTTTTCGCCAAATGTCTTTGGTCGATTGCAGGAGGCACAAGCGATCATTCGGCGAACGGTTTTAGCCAACGAGGTAATCTCTTGATTCTCCAACTTTTCCATTGTTTATTTTTTGTTTTTATGGGCAATTTTTAGAGTTTTGAGTCCATTTTAGGGTCAGAACATGCGCTCAAGAATTCTTGTAGGTGGGCCATGCAGGACCTACGAGAATCTAAGATTCTCATAGGTGGGATTCAGGGAACCTGCGAGAATCTTGCACTGTGTAAAAGGCTCACCTACGAGGGCCGAAAAATGGATTTTAAAGTGAGGTTTTGCTCAATAAAAATTATGCAAGAGTTTAAAACAAGTTGTTGACTTCCCTCTCATGGCTCTATTGCAAGTGTTAAACCATCACAATGTTGGAATGGAGGGAAAGAGAACATGAGGAGGATTATTCCATCACCGGGAATGACCCAGGTACAACTGTTGCCCTCCGGGAATGTGAGCTCTTGAAATTTTTCAGGATTCCGGGCATGAGAGCCCAACTCAGGTTGTTAGAATACCTGGTCCACATGTGGGACGTGGATGAACAATTATTTCACGTGGGAGTCAATACGCTGACACTAGATATCGAGGATATCTATTTTATGACAGGGTTGTCACGACGTGGATACCATGCTACTTTGACCGGAGGTAGAGGCGACAGACTCCCTATGAGTGAGTATGTTCACCAATATTGTGTTCTTGAGGCAGACAGAAGCAAGGGTAAGGTTTCCATTTGGGGGTTCCAAGATCTGACCCTATGGACCATCTTGTTTACTATTTCACGCATGGATGGGAGCGCAGCTCAACACATGGCTCTCCAGAGCTATTTCCAATACGCCATAGAGTGCACAGAGCCTCGGGTTTTCAAATGGTCGGATGCAGTTCTCCACCGTATGAAAAGACAATTGACAAAGTGCAGAAGGGGTGACTTGAAGCAATTTGGGTATGGGTCACTTTTGGTGTCATTAGTCCTCGAGAGGGTCCCACTGCTGTGACTACAAGTTGATTGGGGTTTACCGGCCCCACAGGATCCAAGGATGCTGAGGTGGTGTAATCTCATGGCTCAACACGTAGCAGGGCCTATAATCAAGTATAATGATTCATTTTTTGACTGGTTGAGGCCCCAAATGTTGATGATCGACGACTACGCATATGCCAGTTTGGATTTTCGAGGGGATCCGGATTTGGTCATGCCTGAGGATGCTCAGTGGGGTGACTTAGGTGACAAGTACACATTTTGTTCTTTTTAAATGTTTTTGCAAATTTTATCATATGAAATTTTTTTATGTTGATCCGAGGACTAATCAAAAAATTTCTTTTTATGACATAGATGTGGGGCCGTATCGACCTCCAGGAACGTCTCCCATTCAAAGGTGAGGAGAAGCGACTCCAGTGGTGAGATGGGATGTTAAAGACTACGAGGCAGTGGAACAGAACTTGGAGGGGTTGACCGCGGATGTCCTGGACATTTCTATTGGGGAGATCCCTAGACGTTACCAGTGCCATACTATGGGCATGTCTGAGTCTCTCAGTTAACTGCTCTGTAGGGTAGCCCGAGTAGTTGTGTGTTATCATGAGCCTCATCCGTGATTCTATTTTGTAGAAGCTATAGGCTTCGTATTTTGAGATTTTGATCCTTGGACAGAAACTTTTTGTAAAAACTTTTGATCGTTACATACATATATACGACTTCTACCAGCTTATTTTGTGTTTTGTTATACATGTGATGTGTGATTGGTTTATAAATGTCCCAAATGTCTGTCTAACATATAGTTAGCTAAGGCATCAGTGAATGTATTTAGACATCTAGGAATCTGTTGATATTCGATATAATTGAAATAACATTCCAAGAGGCGAATTCATAAATATACCCATAATAAAGTAGGACTTCGGATAGCATAGACGTTACTTAACTATAGTACTACTAGTTGTGAATCGAGTCGTATAACCAGGTGGCGGATATCAAGCGAAATAGCATCAATCAAAAATTCAATGACGGTGCTATATTCTGCAATATTATTGGTTGCACGACCGAGGCACACACCTCGTAGACTGATAAGTTCGTTTGTAGGGGCGTAAATTGCTCATGCATTAGAAGAAAGGTTCTGAGTACTACGACTAGCACCATCGACGAAGCCAATGTGGGGTAGCGAAGACTCTGACATATGGGAACCAAGAACAACGCAAGATAAGCGGTCGAGGGCAGAGACCAAATAGCGAAAAAACATACTAAAGTAACACACAAAAAGTATGATACAATAAAATACAAGCACTTATGCACAGGTGATCTTAAGCATACTACTTATTTAAGTACAACCCATTTCTGGGTTCACTCAAAGGGATACCGTCATAGTCCACCAACTCATAAGCTCCTTTCTCCAAAACTCGTCTGATGACATAAGGACCTCGCCACATAGCTTCAAATTTTTCGACTCCTAGCATATCCTGATCTTGTTCGTAAAGGAGAACCAGATCACCTTCGAAGAAAACGTGTGGCTTGACATGTTTGTTGTATTAGGATTTGACGCGTTTCTTCTGGGCTTCTATAACTAGGGTGGCATTGCGACGGGTTTCGTCTAATTGCATGAGAAACAACAAAAGTTCTTCTTCGGCAGAGCTGTTTGGGAGAAGTTTGACAACTAGTTTTAGGGAGGGTATCTCACATTCAATCGACAAGATGGCTTCTATACGATAGACTAACTGGAACGATGTAAACCTGATAGCAGACTTAACGGATGTCTGGTAAGCCCACAATGCTGAAAACAACATCATGTGCCAACTCATTTTGTGAATCCCTATCATTCGTCGAAACATGGTAATGAGGATTTTGTTTATTGCTTCAACTTGGCTGTTGGCTTGTGGGTAATAGGGTGTTGAGTTTTCATGGCGAATACCCAACTTTTCAGTGAGTTCAGACATCATGAAGTTTCTAAAGTGGCTACTATGGTTAGTAACAATAGCTTAAGGAACACCAAACTAAGCAATTATGTGATTGAATATAAATAATGTTGTAATCCTTCCAGTATTGACGAATGTTGGCATTGCCTCGACCCATTTCGTAAAATAATCTATGGCTACAATAATGTATCCATGCTCCCTGGTCGAGTGAGGGTGACATGTCATGAAATCAATACCCCATTTTGCAAAAGGACCAACGGAGACCACAAGGTGTAGAGGAGTAGGGTGTGATCGTATTTTATTGTTGTAGGTTTGGCAAGCGTGGAATTTTTGGACAACAATTATACAATCGTTGAATAAAGAAGGCCAAAAATACCTCGCTCGTAAGATCTTCTGGGCAGTAGCATACCCAGACATGTGACCACCACTGGCTACAAAATGGTAGTCATTTAGGGCTTTCTCAACTTCGTCAAATGTGAGGAAGTGTCGAAAAAAAGATTCAATCCCACGACGATAAAGAGTATCACCGAGGATAATATACTGACGGGCTTGGTAGCATAATTGATGACGGTTAGTGCTAGACAAATTGGGTCGGAAAGTCTAGGTCTGGAGATATATGATGATATCTTCGTACCAAAGGTCGTCAGAACTGATCAGGAAAAGGGATTCATCAGGTAATGAATCTTCTGCTACATTTTCCGTCTCAGAGAAGGGAAGGTCACATATCAAATCAGAAAACACCAAGGATTTCTTGGACTTAGCATGTTCAAATTCTAAGTCAAACTCCTGGAGTATTACGATCCATTTGGATTATTCCCCCCCCTAGAAATTGACGTGAAAGAATGTGCTGCATAGGGCTGCAGTTAGAAATCACCGTAGTCTTTCGTAAAAGGATATAGTGCCAGAAACGTTGAATAGCTTGGATGGCTTCCAAGGCCAGTTTTTCAACATGTAAATACTTGGTTTCAAGTAATAGATGACATGTTCGTCATGAGAATCATCCTCCTGGATGAGAACCATAGCGATGGTATAGTCCGAGGCTGCGAGGTAAAGGAAATAATCCCGACTGTAATCAGGTGGGAAGAGTAGTGGGGTACGTGTCAAAGACAGTTTCAAAGCTTCAAAATATTTGTTGGCAGTGGTATCCCATATGAACTCAGAACCTTTCTTGAGCAGCCGCGTAAATCCAAGAGTTAGCTCAACATAGTTTGGGATGAAACGACGAAGAAAGTTTTCCTTCCCTTGCAAAATTTGTAACTGGTGAAGTGAGGAAGGAGGGAGATTGAGAATCACCTCGACCTTCAAAGGATCTACCCTAATCCCTTGACATGAAACAATAAAGCCCAAAAGTCGACCAGATTCTACGCAAAAAACACATTTGTGGGGATTCAAGCATATATGGTAAAACCGACATAGAAGGAAAATAACGCAGAGGTGTATTGGATGATCTACATGGTGCATGGAATGACCTGGTAAGTCATTGAGATATGGTTGCACAATGTGCTTTATATCATGAAAGGCGTAAGACATAGCATGTTGAAAAGTTGCACCGACATTATTTAAACCAAATGGAAGTTTCTAGTAGGCGAAAGTTCCCTAAGGAAAAATAAAAGCGGTCTTGTGTTAGTCCGCGGGTACGATATTGATTTGATTATATCCGGAGAAACCATCCATCAGAGAGAAGATTTCACTTTCGGCACAATCGTCAACGATCTAGTCAATGAAGGGGGTAGGAAAGTTGTCTTTAGGACAAGCTTTGTTAATGTCTCTATAATCAACGCACACATGGATTGTGCCTTGTCTCTTGTCAATCAGAACAAGATTGGAAACCCAGTCAGTTAGAGCCACAGGGTAAATAAAGCCATCTTTGAGAAGTTTCTCAACTTCAAGCTTGATAGCGGCTGCTTTACGTGGGTGGACCGGATGAAGTCGTTTCCAGATGGGTTTAGCACCTGGGTATGTCTTAATCTCATGTACCACAATTTCAGGGTCAATCCCCGACATTTCTTCATAGCTCCATGCGAAGACGTCATGAAATTCATGGAAAAGAGACTTGTAGGTGACAACTTCGTCATGGGAACACGAAGCTCCGATATGCACATTTTTGACAACTCTAGGTTTTATGGATATGTCGAGGGGGATGGTGGGTGAGATATTACTTAAGTTCCCTTCGTAGAACATATCGTGTGTAGACTCGGTAATGGTAGAAATGATGACAACGATCGACGAGGTCGAGAGTCGTTGGTAACCCTCGATGGTGTGTTGTTCCAGGAAGAGGATGGAATGATGATGTCCATCATCCCAAGGGGTATATTCCACAGACATAATAGACATAATCATCTCATCTGTAGGAAAAATGACACAGAATGGATCTGGAGATAAAGAACCAAGAGAGGGGGTAGAAGGGGTTACCGATTGAATGGCTTGATAAGAGGATTCGACCGGACTCAAAGGAATTTCATTTCCATAATGAAAATGATCGTCGGGGTTGGGTACCATCCACGGGTTGTAAGATTCAGGGGTTCCGTGAATAGAGGTGGAGATCATGTTGATCGAGGTGAAAAACGAATGTGGAACATCGAATGGTGGAATGGGGAAAGTACCCATCAAAGAGGAATCTTTAAGAAGACCAACACCGACATTCTCATATCCAGGAGGGGTTTTTGAAATGAAAGGTACGTTGTTGGTACGTGCATCAGAGTGAAAGAAGGCCAATTGGTCTATGGTAACCACTTTTCCTTGATGTGGGAAACACACGACATGGAAAAGAGTGGACACAACTGCACACATGGAATTGATCCAGCTACGACCAAGTAGAAGGTTGTAATCGAGAGGAGTGTCAAAGACCTCCACTTCAATGTTGACCGTTTTTCCTTCTAACGTAATAGGTAATGAAGGGAGGACGACGTAAGGCTTAAAACCAAATCCATTGAAGGCTTTGAGAGTGTTTTGGGATTCAGTTAAAGGAGGAGAGTCGATGGCTTTCCAGTAGGTAACATACATGACACACGTCGAGGCACCCTCATCAATAACTATTATACAAATGTTTTTGTCGGAGACAATAACTTGTATTTGGAATGCGAGTTGAGGGGGTAACCTTGGAATGTGATCTTCTAAGTCAAAAATTATTAAATTTGTATCCATAGGGTCAATTCAACCAATATCTTTCAATAGTGCCTTCCGTTGTATAGGAAAACTCTGAAGGAATTCGAGGGATGACATTGCAGATGGTGCTTGGGCCAGATCTTCGACAATATTGTAGTTCTAGGCAGCACGTGCATGAGGATTGAAAGCAGATTTTCAAACAACACCCTTTTGGGGAGGGTGATGAACTGTATCTAGGCTTGGTTGTTCGAGATGAAGATGACCGTTGGTAGGTGGAGTCATGTGAGATGGTTGGATCAACGAAGGAGGTATTGCATCAACCTTCTCTTTGGAGGAAGGATAATCTCTAGCTCGAGTGGTAAGTGTGATGTCATTGTTCTTTGAATCAACTGTACACATTAAGACATATGATGTATTGGAGGGGGAAGGTTGGTCATGAATGACCAATTGGGCCTGTTGTTGAGAAGGGAAGGGTTGTGAAAACACGGCCAGAGTGGGGGGTTTCGGGGTCCCTTGAAGGAACTTAGTAACCTCGACTTGCTGTGGACAATCCTTAGTGTAGTGATCATCACCACAAATAAGACAAGGGTATCGGGGTTTGTGCTTATCCCTATCGTCAACAAGTGGTGTTTTGGTTTTCTTAGATTGCGGATTATTTTTATCCTCCTTGATCTTACCCTTTCCTTTTTTGGATTTATTTTTACCAACGGGGGTAGATTGAATAGATTTTACCTCAGAAGTCTTGCTGGTGGGAGGGGAGGAGACAAAGCATTTTGAACATTAGAATAAATGGATTTGGGGTTGTTGCTAGAGGTTTAGATGGAATGAGGTTGTGCATGGAAAGTTCCAATCACTCCGTCAGCTGCATGAGAAGCAACAGGATTAGTTGAAGTAGCATAAGTAGAAGGACGAGGTGCGTCAGGGAGTAAGTTGTAAAGAGTACATGTTTGTGAATAAATGAGGTCAAGGTATTGAGCACGACTGATTGCCTGTTCTTCTATGACAACTCCACCCATGGCGATGTCACGAGCGATGTCATTCACGAATGATTTCGTGAACCACTCTTCCAACAACTGATCGAGAAGTTCGAGTTTGATGACACGTCGTCTTCGTCGCCACTCATGAATGTGATCAGAGATATGAGTGGCTTTGGTTTGTTCGAAAGAACTCAAAATTTCGTTTCCCGTTTCGTAGAGGATCGGTAACTGGTAGTGGGTGAGGAAATCCATAGCGAGGGTGTTGAAATCAGTGAAGAAGCCTCGTCATAATTCTATATACCACTTCGTGGCAGAACCTATACGGGTTCACTGAAAAATGCGTAAATGAATAGAGTCATCCATCAAGGAGTTGGATGAGCACCAAAGGAGAAAATTCATTACATGATTGTTCAGGTCCTCTCCCGGTTTACCATCGAATTTAGGGATGTTGGATGGTAGTTTGGCCGGTATGGCGGGCCATTGAGGAGAGTGACAGATCGGATCATTTAAACTTCTCGACAGATCAGGGAGGTCTAGGGTGGCTAAGAAGGGTAAATGTTTATTCACATGTGGGTACTGGTGACTTTGGGGAGGGAGTCTCATCGATAGACCAGTTGGACCATAAGCAGTTTGCATATAATGCGAAGATCCGGGAAGATTTGGTTGTTGGTGTGGAGGCAAGTAATTCATAGGGTTGTACCCTTGAACAAGGCCAGGTGTGGGGCTGAGTGTTCGAGCCCCAAATAGGATTGGATGTCCCTGGATATGGTTGGCCTATACTAGGGGGTATGAAGGATCTAGCTTGAGGCTGTTGCCCCCCAGTCGAGGGAGGATTATATTGAATAATATAATTCCAATACCGGGCCAAGGATGGAGGTATGTTTTGTCCATAGGGCGGGGTCGATGCAGGTTGCCTTCCAATTGGGGGTTGCGTCCTAATTGGGATTTGTCCTGCAAAAGGGGATTGGGTTTGGCCTCCTTGGTGAAATTATCCACCTACAAGAATCTGGTAATTAGATGTGAAAGACAGGATGGTGCCACTAGAGTTAGTGCCTCCGATAGAGGATGGAAGAGGTCCTCTAAAAGGGGGTTGAGGAAGTGTTGGAATGAAACCAGGAACGAGATGGTTCCCAGAAGGAGTGGAAATGCCAGGAGTCCCAGATGAGATTTGTGTAGTAGCGGGAATAGAAGCATTCAATGCATGATATCTGGGTGAAAGTGTTGGGGTGAATCTAGGCGAAAGCGATGTGCCAATGGGGGCTTGGCTAGCCGCTGTAATCCTGGTGTGAGGACTCATAGTATCTAGGACCATTGTGTAATGGACCATTTGTAGAGGGATAGTCAAGATGTGGTTAGCTAGAGGAGCATCTATACCAGGAAAATAATAGGCAGTAGTAAAAGGTATTGCATCTGGATCAGATGTTTCGGGCAGCTCAGGTGTGACAGTGATATCAATGCCTGCTCCTGAGCCAAAGAGATCCTGTCTAAAAATTCTAGTAGTACAAAAAGGATCTTGACCCTCAGGTCCTATGAAAGGTCCAATTGGTAATCCAGAAGACTGAACAACTATATCTCCGGAAGAATTCACTCGAACAATATGTCTCTCGGAGTCGGGAGGAATTTAGAAGTCCTCTCGAGAATTGGTAATTCAGAACCGTTCTAAAGAGTTAGTTATTTCCACTTGTGGAGTGGCAACGTCTTGGACTTCACTCTGTTGAGGAGATCCCTCTGGTGAGTTGGTAGGAAAGGGTTGCGAACCTTCCAGATCTTCTGGGGGTAGGCCTTGCATTCTATGTGAACAACGTGGAGGGTCAATTGTGATCGAGTTAGAATTTTACGAAAGAAATTCTATGGCCAACTTGGGTAAACAAACAACATGCGCTAATAAAATCTAGGAAGCGACATCAAGCAACCAAGACCTTCTAATTCTGAAGTCACTAGTTGGTGATGAAATCCAACGTCGTGACGACGAGACAAGAACAGGCTGGGCCAGGGTGGAAAAGTTACGTTGACGACCTGCTTAACGGACTTACACCCTGGTGCAAGATACCACACACAATCGTGGGTATACCCTCCATGGAGCCCGAGTGAGTCTGGCCAACGTCAATTCCAGGTACCGTGAAGACGTACCCCTTCACAGTCACCTTGTGTAATACCCTAAGAAGATAGTCTACTAAGGTTACCACCTGTTGGAGCCGCCTTTGTTTTTTCTAGCCCGTCTCGAATATCATGTCTTAATGCTCAAAATCGAAAGATAGTTTTCGTATTTTATGTCTATGGTTTCAAAAATATCTGAAGTCTTATCACGTAAGCAACGATAATTATTATACTCTCAAGGCGAGTTCTACTTTTCGTCAAAAATTTTCCCCCTTTGTTCTACCTCAGGATTTCGTATGTTGGATGCTATAGATCACGTATTTCACAAGTCCCGAGCAGCGAAACGGAGAAATCGCTTTAAAATTTTACCCAGGGCAGTAACGGGAGTAAAATTTTCCTAAATCACGATTAAACATCATTGGGTTTCCGTGCCTCAGCGTTCACTAAATCCAAAAGTCTTATTGTCGTAACCCCGATAGCTGAAACCACAAAGCCCTTATTTTAGTAACCCGTGTCAAGGTTAAAGTTAAAAGCTAAGCCATGGTAATTTCTGTCAGCAATTCTCCACTCGGCGTGTTCTCTTTTAAAAAGATACACTGTCTAAGCCCCGAGTCGCGAAGTCACGATAAAGATATGAACATAATTAATTAATCATTTAATCTGATTTTATCCTCCCTTTTAATTAAAATGTATCATCGCGATCTCGTGATTTCGTGACTCGGCATGCGAACTTCCCAAAAGTTATACCTTCGAAGCTCCAAGTCGCAATATGGCGATATAAATAATTACGTAATTAATTAAGAACCTAATCACAATTACGTTTTTATTAACCAAAGTCAATCATCGCAATTTCAGGGGTTAGAGGTTCAAAGGGTTAAAGCAAAAATCCCCGATACAACGAGTATTGAAAGATTAATTAACTTTAATAAAATCGGATTAATTAAGCTAAATTGGTATCTTTCATGTTTTGATGCTTGCACAGTTTACGAGGCAGTCTTAATTCTTCCTTACTCCAACTGACATTTCGAACCGCCAAAATTTATGGCATTAATTAGAAATAAGGCGAATCGACAAATAAAGATTCAGGTTTTTATTGCTAAATTTATTTCTAAACGTGATTTGACCGATCTGTTCTTAAAAAGTACCGAGTTTTCGAATATATAGAGCTGTTATTTGTTATAACATTCATTTCTATAATATGCAGAGCACACTTTCTCAGCGAGCTAACTTCTGTATGTATACATATTTTTATCGCAGAAGATCTAAAGCAGGATCTCCCGTCATGGCCCCACGAAAAGAATCTAAAGCCATCGTCGAGGTTGCAGGACAAGGTTCGGACAATGTCGCTGATACTTCACCTCGAAGTTTCGACTCTGTCCCGAGCTGGTCGTTCATTTCTGATGTTCTGCAGGTCGAATTAGTGGATTATTCTGATGATTCCAGCGACAATGAAAAAGATGAAATAACCACTAAATATAAGATCATCATTCAATCGGGAATGCATAAAGTAGCGACCAGACCATGACTTCTCCCCTACTATGATATTGTCCGATGGGCATTAGACCATGTGGACATACCAACCAGAACCATCATCAATGAGCAGAAGGTCACCATCGGGACTTTCAGACCTGAACATCTGCAAGCTATGTACAAGTTGCCTACAACATCCGACCTTACATATGGTGTCGAATTCTTGGAAGAATTCAAACAGAAGGAATGTGTGCAGTATGAAAAGACTATGTCTATCTTAATAAGAGATTGGGTTTCACACCCTGCGAAGTTCAAGATATATAGTAATGATATATATTCAATAGCTTCCTTGGAACCACAGTTCAAGTATGTAGCTATGATGACATGCAGATTATACGGGAGAGAGGACACCTCACATTTCTTTCTTCAATGGGTGCCTCTAATACATCGAGTCGCCGAAGGTTGTTCTTTCGACTAGGCGAAAATGTTGTCTAATAGCTTGACCAGTCGAGTTACAGAGTATTAGGTGTAGAAAGAGATCGGAAAGATTTCTTCATTTTTTATGTCTGCATACATTATGGACACCATGTGCTTTCTAACACCATTTCCCTTAATGAGCTGGAGTTGGACTCCAGAAGAGGCCGAGCCCATCCACGTCTATCATTCGAAATTGTGGGAAAACAAAGCGACAGATTTCGTATATGAAATCTTCAACTGGGTGATGGTACCTCTGCATGTCACTATTTTCGGCCACCCTCCACCTAGGATCTCAGACAGTATAGTGATGAATTTGAGAAATATAGCTTACTGGTATGTAGAAGCAGAGTTCTCATATCTCAGAGTTTTAGGGGCTTATGTTCCCCTGCATGCATTTCCATTATTTATCCCTGACAAGATGGCTTGTCACGAAGTTGCTAGACAAACAGTAATCGGTGGCATAAGCAAGGAGCTTAAGGGATACTCAAAGAAGGTATGGCCACCTTTTCCTGTTCATTAAAATTCATATTCTTTGCTAGATTTCAGGCATGCTAAAGATGAGGCAACAGCCCTGGAAGACATAAAATTGGTCCTTATTGAATTCAAAAAGCACGATCCGCAAAGGGTCGTGAGTAATCATTTGGCCAGTTGCGGACTCAAGAGATTTGAACACGAAAATTCACCCTTGGATGACATTTTCCGAGGTGCAATATCTTATGCCGAGATTTTAGCTTGGATACAAACCTTGGCACCTGAAGAGAGGGTGGATGTTCTGAAGTTCCAAGAACATCGACACAGTTGTCTTCCCACAGTATTACGGGGTGAGAATCCGAGTACAGCGGAGGTGAAACAAAAAGATGTTGAAGGCTCCAAAGATGTGACACCCGATCAAGAAAAACACCAGGACGGGGAAGAGAAAACTAAGAGTTCGAAAGCAGAGATAAAGACTCTCGAACTGTCGAGAAAGCAGAATCTGGTCACTACCTTGGGGCAATCAGCCAAGCAAAATGGAGACCCTATCACATCCATTACTCCCTTGTAGTCAACTCAGGTAAATATTGATGCAAAGTGTATTTTAAATGAATAATTGAGGCCTATAAGGGTGTAAGAGCTCCCTCCAAATGAGTTATTCTTTGATAAGAAAATAAAGGTTGTGGTAAAGAGAGAATTCTATCAGCAGGGGGAATCGACAGTGAAGAAATACAAACTATTGACTGATGGGAAAGACAAGAGGAATGAACAATTTGCGACGAAAACAGCTGGGACATTAGTGGCATATGCCATGGTGAATCAATTCTCAGTCGGGGTTTTGAAAAACCAGCTGAAACGAAAAAATCGCCTCATCAAAACTCTAGAAGCCAGACTAGCCACTGCAGAGGAGGCCGCTAAGGACCAGGCGAGTGTGGGGATAGAACAACCAAGGTTGGCCAATAAAAGTGAGATAGAGCTTCTCAAGACTAAGCTCGAACAAACAAAGCCAGTGTTTCAGAATGGTCAGATACAAGTGGGACAACAAAAAGACTTGATCGAACAGCTACAAGCCAGTGTGGAAATTGTCGAAAGTAAAGTTATAAATATCGGGATGTTCCAGTCCCAGGCGATGGAGATTCGGAGTAGAGTTTTTGTGGCCCAGTGAAATTTACTCGCCAAGGTAGAGGCGATTCGGGACAACTGCTTGCTTGTTAATCAAGTTTCATAAAATTTATCTGTTAGAGAAAGAGAAGCTGGAGCAGCATGGGTAGCTTTTCAAGAGGCTGTGATAGCTACAAAAAACAGGGAATCAGGAAGTGCTCCCAAGTTTACATTTTGGAGCAGACCAGAGGAAATATCATATTAAAAGAATGGGAACACAACATCTCGGAAGGTAAGCTGCAAGCCAAGAGGGTAATGAAATCCTTAGAAGAGGCTTTCAGTTCTATAGATGGTAATCTGCTAGGCATTGATAGCGGAGGTAATGCCGAGGCATTGATTCAGATGAATATGGAAAACATATCACTTGATTTAAATGAAAAAGAGGAAAGAGATTCAGCCGATATCTCACAAGTGACTATGGCAGACATAGTCCAAATAGATAAATGTATGATTAAACCAATTATGCAATTGTGCGCTATCGACATCATAGACAGACAGATGGAAGACCGGTTTCCGCAATTAGCCCGAGATTGTTACTCTTTTGAAGACAATTGTCAAGCAGAACCGTCAAGGCTGATATCTCGGTTGGTGGAAAGGTGTGTCACTTGTACCGAGCATGCGCGAGGACAATCTTATGGCACCAAATAAAGACATGGAGAAAGAAATGGAACGATTTCTCTCCTCCTTATCATAACTGAAAATTTTGCAACGATTGCGATTCCATCTTATTGTAAAACTATATAAATATACCATAGAAAGAAAGGAAAGGGGATGGACCTTTTTGTGTCGATTGTAACAAAGGTTTTACATTTTGAGAGTTAATATAAAGCAAATCCAAATATTCTCAATTACGTCACGACTGTGTTATGAGTTTGTTTTCTTGTATCTCATATTTCCTTTCATTTCATGTTCGTATCTAATGAATGCTTCGCTATAATTTAGTGCAACCTCTACTATAGTGAATGAATTTTGGTTTTCTATATTGTTAACTGTTTTTCCTCTGTACCAACTATCAGCATGTATAAGACCAGTCAACACTTTCAGAATTCTATATATATTTTATGCTTCATTAGGTTATTTCCTTACATTTTTCTTCTTTTGTTTATACGTGAGATTCTCCCTTGATAGGAGCCTTACTCGATAGACAACTAAATGTTTTCTTCCACCTCATACATTTTATAAAATATAACCCAGTTACGGGAAAGAGCCTTTGATTTGCACCTCTTTTTTATTCATGAAACCGTAAACTCTCTTTTATATGACCGAATTGAGACAACACTCAAACTCCCCCTGAAGTTTTCTTATTTTATCATTCCTCCATGATTGTCCCTGTACCAACACAGCCCAATATCGAACCCGGATTATCAAATCAAACACATATTGCCTTAAACCTTTTCGGTACTATTCTTAAAACAACCACTACATGGGTTGAACTTGAACATTCATGGGCAATGATTGAACATGATATAAACATCCAGGAACAGTTGGAAGCTAGACAACACCAACACATAAATCATCCCTAGTTTCCCTTGCCGAAGGTTGACATTTCTCTTCTCTCTACTCTTTACCCACTTTCGGTTGCCTAAACACTATACTTCTAAGACTTAAGTACAGACTCTGGAACAACATCTTTTTGGCGTCGTTGCCGAGGACCGAAGTTACGAAATCTTTTTCCCTGGGAAAACGACATTTTTATTTTTGTTGAAAGTGTTACCCTTTGATAGTGAACAAAGAGTACACACATTTTTAAGGCTTTCCAATCTTTCACTTGGAGACTCCACAAATAATAAACTGGCATCCAGCCAAAGTAATACCAAACAAAACCCGGATGATAAGCAGATTTCACCCGTTACCGATCCCGAGAAGATTCTAAAGGCCAGAGGCTCTCTTAAGCCAACCGTTGCAGTATATAAGCTTAAACACCCACAAATGAAGCCTAAGAGTTCTTCTGAACCTTCAACTTCATGCAGTCCTCTCTTCGATACTAAAGCTCTAACGTCAAACTGCTCCGAAGTTAGGAGTGAGATTCATCTGACAATCCCTTTAGTACACAAAGGAAAGGGCCCTTTTGAAAGTTCGTCGGCAGTTGACATACCATCTTTTCTTCAGTTAAATTTCCCAACCTCACCTAATTATGAAGAGTGTGTTACACATTCGGTTTCCACACCCGTCGGTTCTCCTGATTTCGTCTCTTGCAAATCTGAGGAACCAAGTCCTCGCGTTCCTTATCATTCATCATCGAATTTTCCTCTTCACGAAGAAACTAAAGATTCACTTTTAATTTTCAGAAACCCCCTTAACGACTTTCCAGTAATAACGATGGCAGCCGTCGGAGGAGGAGTTTGAGGGGTTATCAGAGGAGGAGGGGGAGGATCTCCTCTAGGAGGAGCTAGAGGCCAAGGGCCTGCCCCCCCTCCCAGAGTGTTTGCGAAAGTTGCAGAAAGATACACTCCCTTGGTATTGCACGTTCCTCTGCATGACCTTCCCGAAAATTATATAAAAAAATTGCCAAAATTCACTGGGGAAGGGGATCTGACCGCGGCCGAACACATTAATTTCTTTGATAAATTCACAGACATCCTAGGTATCGAACATGAGGATGTGCATTTGAGGCTTCTTGTTCAAACCTTCGAAGGCCAGGTTTGAACTTGGCTTCAGAGTCTACCTGCAGCATCTATCTTGTCCTATGATGCCTTGGAAGATGCTTTTCCTTAGACAATGGGGCGAAAGAAAGGACCACCTATATTATTTAACCGAATTTGGGTCTTTAAGAAAAAAGAATTTAGAAACAGTTATGGAATTTATGCAAAGATTCAACAAGTTGTATAACAAAATCCCAGTCGAGGTTAAACCGTCCCAACTCGTGGCCAAAGTAACTTTCACAGGGACTTTCGAACCAGATTTTGCACTCCTTTTGCGAGAAAGAAGGGGCACCACTCTAAACTGAATGCAGGATGACGCTGCAGAAATTGAGTCGAATATGATGGCTTCTAGTAATCTTAAAGCTAAAGTAGAAACGAGAAACCGAGAAACTAAACGCTTTAGAGAATACGCAAGTCCGCCAGGGTCTAATAGATCCACAGATGATAGAGTAGACGATATGGCCAGGGTAATTAAGGAATTATCTAATAAAATATCCAGAATGGAGTTAGAACAGGCCTAAGTTGATTCCTTCGCCAAAAAGGATTTTAAGAGGAACCCCAACCCCCCGAACCTGCAAAGACAGATAAAACACGAAGATCAAAAAATACAAGCTCCCCTAAAGAGCGAAAATTTTATAGGAGCAAACGATCTCCAAGATTTCGAAGATTCAGATAATGATGTCATGAACTTCGGTGATGACTGCACACAACCTTATCTGACTAGAGAAGATTATGAAAATTCTCTAAACACTCAACAACCGTCACTTAAGGGTGAAGAAAGTGATCATACTGACCTTTGTGGCTCTCAACAAGAAACCAAAATGATAATGGCCGAGATCCAACCTAAGTACAACTTGAGATCTAAGAGTAAGCCCATCTCAACTACTCAACCTAAGAAAATCCTCCAAAGGGGTCAAACTTATGAGCCTACTCTAGAAGAGACCCTATTGCCCAACAACAAAATGAAATTAGTAAGCACACAAGAGTCCGAAGTGGGAAACGTTGAGACCCAAGCACAAGGAACTAAAACGACTAATAAAATTACGCCTTCAACCAAGACCATGAGTAATAAAGCGGTCAGACGAATAAGTCAGAAAGGAAGGATTCGAAAGTCCCAACTAAAGAAACAGACAAGGTGAGCGGAGTGTTCAGTTTTGAAAACGAGATAAATAAAATTAAGATACCAATCTCTCTGGTAGAATTAGCAAAAAACCCTGTTTATCGGAAGCAGATTACCAAAGTGATGGGTGTCTCAGAGATAAAAATCCAGTCTGATGTTTTAAACCTGGGATATGACAAACCTAACATCACTTTTGGTCCACATTTTGAAGGGGCCAAAGACACTATTGCTCCCTTTTATATCACTTTAAATGTATATGATCAATTGCTACATAATTGCATGTTAGCCTCCGGAGCCTCCCATAACGTTATGCCTAAAATTATTATGGACAAGTTGGGTCTCCAGATCACCAGACCTTACGGAGATCTTTACTCTTTTGACTCGAGAAGGGTTAAGTGTATGGGAATGATAAAGGATTTAGTAGTTACCCTGGCACAGGTCCTGGTTAAGAGTATCTTGATGGATGTGGTTATTGCTGATATTCCCCCTAAGTATGGCTTATTGTTGTCTAGGTCATGGGGAGCCAAGCTGGGGGGTTCTCTTCAACTAGATATGACATTCACCACAATTCCTGTGTTTGGTGGGAAATTTACTCGGTTGTACAGAGAAACGAGGTTAGCATATACAGTAAGCGACCCTCAAAACTCGAACAATTTCCCTATTTACATTGCGGATCAATATTTAGGAAATTGTATCTTATATTTTGATGATGGTTTAGATGGTTGTCCAGAAGAAAACGATATAGAGCAGGAAGAGTTAGGTTACATGACAGAATATCTGTGTAGCACCGGTGTCTAGAAAATGTTTTTTGACGGTGCCTCATCTTGTGAAGGGGCCGGTGCAGGAGTTCTTTTAGTGGCTCCCGAAGGAAAGTTCGTTGTTCCTTTTTCCTACAGACTGCAATGGGATATAGATTATACTAACAACGTATGTGAATATGAAGAATTGGTCTTAGAATTAGAGGCTGCCAGGAAGCTAAAAATAAATAACTTAGAGGTATATGGAGATGCAGAGTTAATAGTCAAACAAATAAATCGACAATACCAAGCCAAGCATCCCAGATTAAGATCATACAAGAATTGTGCCTGGGATCTGATGGAAAACTTTTTCTCATCTGTAAATGTCCACTTCATCCCATGCACATAGAACTTACATGCTGATGCATTAGCTAAAGCAGCTTCAACCTTCTCTCCTCCCACGACTTTCAAATTGAAGTATCACATAGAAATCAGACACAGACCATCTGTACCGGATAACATCTAGCACTGGCAGGTTTTTGAGGATGATGAGAAAATTAAGAAGTTTCTTGAAGCAATAGGTGAGTTTTCTGAAACCCACGTAGATCAAGAAAACCAGAATGACAATATGTGGATCATGCAAGAAGGGGAAGACCCTCAAATATTTCAAGACAAAATCGCAAATCATCGCATGCTGGTCCTTAAAAACAACCAGATTCTGAAAGGATTGATCCCTCTAGAAAGACCTTTTGATCAAAACAACATACCTGTGAAATCCGCCTTATAACCCCAACCAGAAGAAGTGGAGGACTGTGATATAGGAACCAAATAAGAATCCAGGATGGTAAAAATATCCAAATTCCTCCCTCCTGAAATAAAAAGTAAGTATAAAGACCTACTCAAACAATATAAGGATGTTTTTGCCTGGTCTTATGATGAGTTAAGGACATACGACACTTCCGTAATTGATCACAAGATACCTCTAAATCCTGGGGTCAAACCTTTTAGGCAAAATCTTAGACAGATCAACCCCATTTTGTTACCTGTGATCGAAAAATAAGTTAAGAAACTTTTAGACATGAAAATAATAGTACCTCTGAGATATTCAGACTGGGTAGCAAACCTGGTCCCGATCAAGAAAAAGAATGGGGAAATCAGACTGTGTGTGGATTTCAGAAATCTAATTAAGTCATCTCTTAAGGACAACTATCCGTTGCCCAAAATGGACCATGTGCTAGAAAAGGTAGTTGGAGCCAACCGAATGTCTATGATTGACGGGTTCTCTGGTTATAGTCAAATCGCCATGAATGAACAAGATAGAGAAAAAACCGCTTTCACTACACCATGGGGTACGTTCATGTATGATAAAATGCCTTTTGGTTTGATGAATATAGGGGCCACGTTCCAACGCACTATGGACATTGCTTTCATTGGTGAAAGGGATAAGTTCGTAGTCATTTATCTTGATGATTTGAAGGTTTTCTCTAAAACTGACGAAGAACACTTGATACATCTTAAACAGACATTCGAAAAATGCCGCAAGTTTGGTCTATCTTTAAATCCAAAGAAATCACATTTCTCCATGTGGGAAGGTAAGATTCTAGGTCATATCGTATCTAGGGATGGAATCAGGATTGATCCTAAGAGGATTGAAGCGATAGATACTATAAATATTCCCAGAAATGTAAAAGAAATTCAATCTTTCTTAGGAAGAATAATTTTTTTACGAAGGTTTATCTCGAATTTCGCTAAGATTGTAAAATTGATCACAAGTATGTTGAAGAAATACATCGAAGTAAAATGGACAACTGAGGTCAAAGCGTCATTCGCACACATTAATAAATTCATAAGCGAGGCACCTGTGTTAGAGAGCCCCGATTATCTAAAAGATTTTCTTATTTTCTCATTTGCCTCCGAACACACGATTGCCACAGTGCTCCTACAAAAGAACGAAGAAGGTTTCAAACAACCGATCTCTTTTTTCAGCAAGAGCCTTAGAGACACAGAACTGAAGTATGATATAATAGAAAAACAAGTGTATGCCATGGTAAAAGAATTAAAGGCATTCAGAACATATGTACTACACTCCAAGATAATTGCATACGTACCTAACAGTTCTGTGAAAGATATTTTGGTACAACTAGACAGCGATGGAAAAAGAGGGTGATGGCTTGCCAAAATCCAAGAATGTGATCTAGAATTCAAACCGACCAAATTTATAAAAGGACAAGGCCTGGCCAAACTCTTAGCCGAGTCGAATTTCAGAGCCATAGGTATCAATTGCCTGCAGGAAGGCAATGAAGACATGAACCTAAACGAGATGAATGAGAAAATAGGCCCAAACAAGATCGAAGATAAGTTCATATCATTAGGTTGGTACATAGACATAATATCATACCTGCTAACTCTAAAATGCCCAAATGAGCTATCACCATCAAAAGCCAGGACTTTAAAACTCCATGCGGTTAAATATTGTCTCGCTGAAAGTCAACTATAGTGGAAAGATCCACTCGATTTCTTGTTAGTCTATTTAGTCGAATCGGAAACTCAACAGGTTATAGATGAATTTCATGAGGGAGTCTGTGGGGGGCATCACGCTTGGAGAGTTAAAGCTTACAAAATTCTGAGGGCTGGGTACTACTGGCCAAAACTTTTCTCGGACATTAATGCCAAAGTCCGAGCCTGCAATCCTTGTCAAATATTTGCAGGTAAACAGAAGCTCTCGGAACTGCCTTTAGTTCCAGTCAAAGCTGAAGCCCCATTCCAGCAATGGGGTCTAGACTTCATAGGCGAGATTAATCCCCATTCCAGTGCTCAACACAAGTGGATCTTAATCGCAACAGATTACTTTACTAAATGGGTGGAAGCCATTCCAACCAAAAGGGCAACAGACTCGGTGGTAATCGATTTCTTAGAAGACAACATATTGTCTAGATTTGGTTGTCCCCGAAAGATAGTTATAGACAATGCCCGAGCCTTTAAATATATGGTTATGATCAACTTCTGTCAAAAGTATAACATCATTCTTGGCCATTCCACAACATATTACCCCCAAGGAAATGGATTGGTTGAGTCATCTAACAAGAGCCTGGTAAATATAATCAAGAAAGTATTGGATGAAAACAAAAGGTCTTGGCATGTGCACTTAAAATACGTATTGTGGGCGAATCACATAAGCACAAAAAGGTCTATCGAGATTTCACCTTTCCAGATGGTATATGGGACAGATGTTGTGTTACCTATAAACCTATCACTTCCAGTGATGAAGCTATGGAAAGATCAAAATGAAGAACCCAATCATGTCACCAGGAGGATAAATTAGTTGATTGAGGTTCAACAGCATAGGGTCGAAGTAGACGAAAAGTTGTAGAAGTACCAAGATGACACGAAGGCATTATTCGACCACAGAGCAAAGGACAGATATTTCCTCCCAGGTGATTTAGTATTAAGGTGGGATGCAAGAAGGGAAGAAGCAACAAAACATGGTAAATTTGACCACCTCTGGTATGGGCCATTTAGAGTCTCGGCTCTGGAAGGAAAAAAATTCTTTCCTACTGGAAAATATAGACGGTGAAATCCTCAACGCCCCTGTCAACGGGAGTTATCTGAAGCATTATATGACATAACAGTCGCCTCATAAAAAATAAAA
>SNQJ01S0003895.1:424968-448282 GCA_010110895.2 Picea sitchensis | reverse complement strand
GTATACATATATATATTTTTCATTTACGCATTGCTTTTGATTTTCTTTTTCTTTCATGAACTTTTGAAACCTTTCAGATAGGCCCGATAACCTTCGTATTTGCCTCTTATAAGATTCCAGCTGCACACAAAACAAGCAGGACAAGTAAACCAAAAATTGGTGTCAAAAATAAATCGACTTAAACAAGTGATACCCAAGATTTTTGATATTGTGAAAAGAAATTAAAACGAAAAGGTAAAGATGAGATTTCCTAAAAGACATGTTCTAAAGGACTATTAAAGAAAACTGAGGTAACCTCATTCAAACAACAACATCGTCTTAACTGATAAATAACAGAGTTGTTTCTTTGTTTAATCGTCTACGAAAAAATAAGACAAATTAAACGATTCACACAAAATTAAAAGCAGTCAGTCAAAGTAAAGTACCCCCGAAAAAGATCTACAAGAGTCAGTTTCGAGTTTTTGACCTCTAGATTTTCAGTCCATAGGTCACTAACTGTCACCCTTTTCTATCTTCGGGTTTACCTTTTTAAAACGTTAGCATCTTTCCGTTTCGCATAAGAAGGGCTAAGAGGTTTTGTTTCAACCTTGTGAGCTTCAAAGAAGATTGTGGAAAGAAGGCGGGTCTTCACAACTCCTCAATCCCCTGTTAAACGAAGAGATGCTTAAAGTGATCCTAACTTTCCTAGGTTCTTCAACAATATCGGAGGATTGAGGCTTGCTCAAATAGAATTCCCTAAGAAAGTTATTTTCCGTTTTTTCCCTGAGAACGAAGGTGTTGTGAAGGTTAAGGGAAGGTTGGTACCGAGTAATCAAAGTAAGTTGACAGACCTATAATGCAAAATATTACACAGATATTAGCCCTGATACAAACTGATTGCCCCCATCTTCGCGCTCTAAAAACCAAATTATAAGACAGGTGGTGAAAGGAAATTCATAAATGATTGCCCCCATCTAGTCCAAGAGATGATGAAAGGAAATTAAAAAATGATTGCCCTCGTCTCATCATTTAAATACACAAATATATTCCGAAGTGGTGAAAGGAAATTTAGTAAAAGGGGTTAGNTATTAGCCCTGATACAAACTGATTGCCCCCATCTTCGCGCTCTAAAAACCAAATTATAAGACAGGTGGTGAAAGGAAATTCATAAATGATTGCCCCCATCTAGTCCAAGAGATGATGAAAGGAAATTAAAAAATGATTGCCCTTGTCTCATCATTTAAATACACAAATATATTCCGAAGTGGTGAAAGGAAATTTAGTAAAAGGGGTCAGATAACTTCACCGGGGTACTGAACAGGCTCGCTGGCAGTGAAGCAATATCTGAGATATCTGTAAGGTTGTTATACATGAATATCACTCTACTCTGGTAACCAATTCTTTTTAAAACCTGATCCACATCCCAAGTTCAGATGGCACTTATTGATTAAAAACATATAATCTTCTTCTTTTGATGCAACCTGATAGCCACAAGATCTGTTGGGTCTCCTAGAATTGTTTTGATTGTCTTAAGGCAGACCTGAATTTAGTAACGGGAAAGGGAAAGTCATGAAAGGGACTAAAACAAAGTTTAAAAAGAGTATCTGAGTTTGAAAATCTTTTCATGGTAAAAAATAAAGTCTCTTTCCCCTTCGGTACCCTGTTCTCAGGAACATTTTCGCCTGATTGAAACTATTGACTCCATTTACCCAATATCGACACGTGGTCTACTGTTCTTCCCGTCTTACAAGAAAACGGGATCCCTAGTTGGAGCCTATGTTGGAGCCGCCTTTGTTTTTTCTATCCCGTTTCAAATTTCATGTCTTAATGCTCGAAATCGAAAGATGGTTTTCGTATTTTCCATCTATGGTTTCAAAAATCTCTGAAGTCGTATCACGTAAGCAGTGATAATTATTGTACTCTTGAGGTGAGTTCTACTTTTCATCAAAAAATTTCCCCCTTTGTTCTACCTCGGGATTTCGTATGTTGGGTGCTATAGATCACGTATTTCACAAGTCCCGAGCAACGAAACGACGAAATCACTTTAAAATTTTACCCAGGGCAGTAACGGGAGTAAAATTTTCCTAAATCACGATTAAACATCATCGGGTTTTTGCACCTCGACGTTCACTAAATCCAAAAGTCTTATTGTCGTAACCGCGATAGCTGAAACCACGAAGTCCTTATTTTAGTAACCCGTGTCAAGGTTAAAGGTAAAAGCTAAGCCGTGGTAAGTTTTGTCGGCAATTCGCCACTCGACGTGTTCTCTTTTAAAAAGCTACACTATCTAAGCCCCGAGTCGCGAAGTCACGATAAAGATATGAACATAATTAATTAAGCATTTAATCTGATTTTATCCTCCCTTTTAATTAAAACATATCATCGCGATCTCGCGATTTCGCGACTCAGCATGCGAACTTCCCAGAAGTTATACCTTCGAAGCTCTGAGTCGTAATATGGCGATATAAATAATTACATAATTAATTAAGCACCTAATCACAATTACGTTTTTATTAACCAAAGTCAATCATCGCAATTTCAGGGGTTAGAGGTTCAAAGGGTTAAAGCAAAAATCCCCGATACAACGAGTAACGAAAGATTAATTAACTTTAATAAAACCGGATTAATTAAGCTAAATCAATATCTTCCGTTTTTTTATGCTTGCACAGTTTATGAGGTAGTCTTAATTCTTCCTTACGCCAACTGGCATTTCGAACTGCCAAAATTTATGGCATTAATTAGAAATAAGGCGAATTGACAAATAAAGATTCGGGTTTTTATTGCTAAATTTATTTCTAAACGTGATTTGACCGATCTGTTCTTAAAAAGTACCGAGTTTTCGAATATATAGAGTTGTTATTCGTTATAACATTCATTTCTATAATACGCAGAGAACACTTTCTCAGCGAGCTAACTTCTGTATGTATACATATTTTTATCGCAGAAGAGCTAAAGCAGGATCTCCCATCATGGCCCAGCGAAAAGCATCTAAAGCCAGCGTCGAGGTTGCAGGACAAGGTTTGGACAATGACGCTGATGCTTCACCTCGAAGTGTCAACCATGTCCCGAACTGGTCATTCGTTTCTGATGTTCTACAGGCCGAATTAGTGGATTATTCTGATGATTCTAGCGACAATGAAAAAGATGACATAACCACTAAATATAAGATCGTCATTCAATCGGGAATGCATAAAGTAGTGGCCAGGCCATGACTGCTCTCCTACTATGATATGGTCCGATGGGCATTAGACCATGTGGACATACCAACCAGAACCATCATCAATGAGCAGAAGGTCACCATCGGGACTTTCAGACCTGGACATCTGCAAGCTATGTACAAGTTGCCTACAACGTCCGACCTTACATATGGTGCTGAATTCTTGGAAGAATTCAAACAGAAGGAATGTGTGCAGTATGACAAGACTATGTCTAGCTTAATAAGAGATTGGGTTTCACACCCTGTGAAGTTCAGGGAAGACAGTAATGGTATATATTCAATAGCTTCCTTGGAACCACAGTTCAAGTATGTAGCTATGATGACATGCAGATTATACGGGAGAGAGGACACCTCACATTTCTTTCTTCAATGGGTGCCTCTAATACATCGAGTCGCCGAAGGCTGTTATTTCGACTGGGTGAAAATGTTGTCTGATAGCCTAACCAGTCGGGTTACAGAGTATCGGGCGCAGAAAGAGAGTGGAAAGATTTCTTCATTTTTTATGTCCGCATACATTATGGACGTCGTGTGCTTTCTAACACCATTTCCCTTAATGAGCTAGAGTTGGACTCCAGTAGAGGCTGAGCCCATCCATGTCTATCATTCGAAATTGTGGGAAAACAAAGCGACAAATTTTGTATATGAAATCTTCAACTGGGTGATGGTACCACTGCATGTCACTATTTTCAGCCACCCGCCACCCAGGATCTCAAATAGTATAGTGATGAATTTGAGCAGTATACCTAACTGGTATGTAGAAGCCGAGTTCTCATATCTCAGATTTTTCGGGGCTTTTGTTCCCCCGCATGCATTGCCATTATTTATCCCCGACAAGATGGCTTGTCGCGAAGTTGCTAGAAAAACAGTAATCGGTGGCATAAGCAAGGAGCTTAAGGGATACTCAAAGAAGGTATGGCCACCTTTTCCTGTTCATTTAAATTCATATTCTTTGCTAGATTTTGGGCATGCTAAAGCTGAGGCAGCAGCCCTGAAAGACCTAAAATTGGTCCTTATTGAATTCAAGAAGCACGATCCGCAAAATCTCGTGAGTAATCATTTGGCCAATTGTGGACTCAAGAGATTTGATCACGAAAATTCTCCCTCAGATAACATTTTCCGAGGTGCAAGATATTTTGGCGAGATTTTAGCTCCGATACAAACCTTGGCACCTGAAGAGACGGCCGATGTTCTGAAGTTTGAAGAACATCGACGCAGTTGTCTTCCCATAGTATTACGGGGTGAGAATCCGAGTACATTGGAGGCGAAACAAAAATATGCCAAAGTCTCCAAAGATGCGACACCCGGTCAAGAAAAACACCAGGACAGGGAAGAGAAAACTAAGAGTCTGAAAGCAGAGATAAAGACTCCCGACCCGCCGAGAAAGCAGACTCCATTCACTACCCTGGGGAAATCAGCCAAGCAAATCGGAGACCCCATCACATCCATTACTCCCTTGCAGTCAACTCAGGGAAATATTGATGCAGGGTGGATTTTAAATGAATAATTGAGGCCTATAAGGGTGGAAGAGCTCCCTCCAAATGAGTTCTTCTTTGATAAGAAAAGAAAGGTTGTGGTAAAGAGAGAATTCTATCAGTAGGGGAAATCGACGACGAAGAAATAAAAGCTATTGACTGATGGGAAAGACAAGAGGAATGAACAATTCACAACGGAAATAGCTGGGACATTAGGGGCATATGCCACAGTGAATCAATTCTTAGTCGGGGTTTTGAAAAACTAGCTGAAACGAAAAAATCACCTCATCAAAACTCTAGAAGCCAGACTAGCCACTGCAGAGGAGGCTGCCAAGGACCAGGTGAGTGTGCGGATAGAACGAGCAAGGTTGGCCGATAAAAGTGAGATAGAGTTTCTCAAGACTAAGCTCGAACAAGAAGAGCTAGTGGTTCAGAATGGTCAGATACAAGCGGGCCAACAAAAAGACTTGATCGAACAACTACAGGCCAGTGTGGAAATTGTCGAAAGTAAAGTTATAAATATCGGGATGTTCCAGTCCCAGGTGATGGAGATTCGGAGCAGAGTTTCTACGGCCTAGCGAAATTTACTCGCCAAGGTAGAGGCGATTCGGGACAACTGCTTGCTTGTTAATCAGGTTTTGGAAAATTTATCTTTTAGAGAAAGAGAAGCTGGAGCAACACAGGTAGCTTTTCAAGAGGCTGTGATAGCTACAAACAATAGGGAATTGGGAAGTGCTTCCAGGTTTACCATTTCGGAGCAGACCAGAGGAAATATCCTATTAAAAGAATGGGAACACAGCATCTCGGAAGGTAAGCTGCAAGCCAAGAGGGTAATGAAATCCTTAGAAGAGGCTTTCAATTCTATAGATGGTAATCTGCTAGGCATTGATAGCGGAGGTAATGCCGAGGCATTGATTCAGATGAATATGGCAAAAATCTCACCTGATTTAAATGAAAAAGAGGAAAGCGATTCAGCCGAGATATCACAAGTGACTATGGCAGACATAGTCCAAATAGATAAATGTATGATTAAACCAAGTGTGCAATTGTGCTCTATCAACATCATAGACAAACAAATGGAAGACAGGTTGCCGCAATTAGCCCGAGATTGTTACTCTTTTGAAGCCAATTGTCAAGCAGAACCGTCAAGGCTGATATCTCGGTTGGTGGAAAGGTGTGTCACTTGTACTGAGCATGTGCGAGGAAAAGCTTCTGGCACCAAATAAAGACATGGAGAAAGAAATGGAACGATTGCTCTCCTCCTTATCATAACTGAAAATTTTGCAACGATTGTGATTCCATCTTATTGTAAAACTGTATAAATATACCATAGAAAGAAAGGAAAGGGGCTGGACCTTTTTGTGTTGATTGTAACAGAGGTTTTACATTTTGAGAGTTAATATAAAGCAAATCCGAAGATTCTCAATTCTATCACGACCGTGTTATGAGTTTGTTTTCTTGTATCTCATATTTCGTTTCATTTCATGTTCGTATCTGATGAATGCTTCGCTATAATTTAGTGAAACCTCTACTATAGTGAATGAATTTTGGTTTTCTATATTGTTAACTATTTTTCCTCTGTACCAGCTATTAGCAGGTATAAGACCAGTCAACATTTTCAGAATTCTATATATATATTATGCTTCATCGGGTTATTTCCTTACATTTTTCTTCTTCTGTTTATACGTGAGATTCTCCCTTGATAGGAGCCTTACTCAATAGACAACTAATTGTTTTCTCCCACCTCATACATTTTATAAAATATAACCCAGTTACGGGAAAGAGCCTTTGATTTGCACCTCTTTTTTATTCTTGAAACCGTAAACTCTCTTTTATACGACCGAATTGAGACAACACTCAAACTCCCCCTGAGGTTTTCTTATTTTTTTGTTCCTCCATGACTGTCCCTGTACAAACACAGCCCAATATCGAACCTGGATTATCAAATCAAACACACATTGCCTTAAACCTTTTCGGTACTATTCTTAAAACAACCACTACACGGGTTGAACTTGAACGTTCATGGGCAGCGATTGAACAGGATATAAACATCCAGGAACAGTTGGAAGCTAGACAACACCAACACAGAAATCATCCCTAGTTTCCCTTGCCGAAGGTTGACATTTCTCTTCTCTATACCCTTTACCCACTTTCGGATGCCTAGACACTGTACTTCTAATCCTTAAGTACAGACTCCGGAACAACATCTTTTTGGCGCCATTGCCAGGGACCAAAGTTACGAAATCTTTTTCCCTGGGAAAATGACATTTTTCTTTTCGTTGAAAGTGTTACCCTTTGATAGTGAACAAAGAGTACACACCTTTTTAAGGCTTTCCAATCTTTCACTTGGTGACTCCACAAATAATAAACTGGCATCTGTTCGAAGGAATACCAGACAAAACCCGGATGATAAGCAGATTTCACCCGTTACCGATCCCGAGAAGATTCTAAAGGCGAGAGGCTCTCTTAAGCCAACCGTTGTAGTCTATAAGCTTAAACACCCACAACAAAAGCCTAAGAGTTCTTCTAAACCTTCAACTTCATGCATTCCTCTCTTCGATACTAAAGATCTAACGTCAAACTACTCCAAAGTTAGGATTGAGATTCATCCGACAATCCCTTTAGTACACAAAGGAAAGGGCCCTTTTGAAAGTTCATCGGCATTTGACATACCATCTTTTCTTTAGTTAAATTTCCTGACCTCACCTAATTCTGAAGAGTGTGTTACACATTTGGTTTCCACACCAGTTGGGACTCAGTTCTCCTGATTTCGTCTCTCGCAAATCTGAGGAACCAAGTCCTCGCGTTCCTTATCATTCATCGTCGAATTTTCCTCTTCACGAAGAAAATAAAGATTCACTTTTAATTTTCCAAAACCCCCTATATGAATTTCCAATAATAACGATGGCAGCCGTCGGAGGAGGAGGTGGAGGGGTTATCGGAGGAGGAGGGGGAGGAGATCCTCTAGGAGGAGCTGGAGGCCAAGGGCCTGCCCCCCCTCCCAGAGTGTTTGTGAAAGTTGCAGCAAGATATGCTCCATTGGTATTGCCCATTCCTCTGCACGACCTTCCCGAAAATTATATAAAAAATTTGCCAAAATTCACTGGTGAAGGGGATCTGACCGCGACCGAACACATTAATTTCTTTGATCAATTCGCAAACATCCTAGGTATCGAATATGAGGATGTGCATTCAAGGCTTCTTGTTCAAACCTTTGAAGGCCAGGTCCGAACTTGGTTTCGCAGTCTACCTGCAACATCTATCTTGTCCTATGATGCCTTGGAAGATGGTTTCCTTAGACAATGGGGTGAAAGAAAGGACCACCTATATTATTTAACTGAATTTGGGTCTTTAAGAAAAATGAATTCAGAAACAGTTATGGAATTTATCCAAAGATTCAACAAGTTGTATAACAAAATCCCAGTCGAGGTTAAACCGTCCCAACCCGCGGCCAAAGTAACTTTCGCAGGGGCTTTCGAACCGGATTTTGCACTCCTTTTGCGAGAAAGAAGGGGCGCCACTCTAAACCGAATGCAGGATGACGCTGCAGAAATTGAGTCGAATATGATGGCTTCTGGTAAGCTTAAAGCTAAAGTAGAAATGGGAAACCGAGAAACTAAACGCTTTAGAGAACAAGCAGGTCCGTCAGGGTCTAATAGATCCACAGATGACAGGGTAGACGATATGGCTAGGGTAATTAAGGAATTATCTAATCAAATATCCAGAATGGAGTTAGAACAGGCCAAAGATGATTCCTTCACCAAAATGGATTTCAAGAGGAACCTGAACCCCCCGAACCTACAAAGACAGATAAAAAATGAAGATAAAAAAATACAAGCTCCCCTAAAGAGCGAAAATTTTATAGGAGCGAACGATCTCCAAGATTTCGGAGATTTGGATAATGATGTCACGAACTTCGGTGATGACTGCACAAAACCTTATCTAACTAGAGAATATTATGAAAAATCTCTAAACACTCAACAACCGTTAGTTAAGGGTGAAGAAAGTGATCATACTGACCTTTGTGTCTCTCAACAAGAAACCGAAATGATAATGGCCGAGATCCAACCAAAGTACAACTTGAGATCTAAGAGTAAGCCTGTCTCAACTACTCAACCTAAGAAAATCCTCCAAAGAGGTCAAACTTATGAGCCTACTCCGGAAGAGACCCTATTGCCCAACAACAAAACGAAAGTAGTAAGCACACAAGAGTTCGAAGTGGGAAAAGTTGAGACCCAAGCACAAGAAACCGAAACGACTAATAAAATTATGCCTTCAACCAAGACCATGAGTAATAAAGTAGTCCAAACGAATAAGTCAGAAAGGAAGGATTCAGAAGTCCCAACTAAAGAAACAGACAACGTGAGCGGAGTGTTCAGTTTTGAAAATGAGATAAATAAAATTAAGATACCAATCCCTCTAGTAGAATTGGAAAAAAACCTCGTTTATCAGAAGCAGATTACCAAAGTGATGGGTGTCTCAGAGCTAGAAATCCAGTCTGACGTTTTAAACGTAGAAGATGACAAACCTAACATCACTTTTGGTCCACATTTTGAAGGGGCCAAAGACACTATTGCTCCCTTTTATATCACTTTAAATGTATACGATCAATTGCTACATAATTGCATGTTAGACTCTAGAGCCTCCCATAACGTTATGCCTAAAATTATTATGGACAAGTTGGGTCTCCAGATCACCAGACCTTACGGAGATCTTTCTTCTTTTGACTCGAGAAGGCTTAAGTGTATGGGAATGATAAAGGATTTAGTAGTTACCCTGGCATAGGTCCCAGTTAAGAGTATCTTGATGGATGTGGTTATTGTTGATATTCCCCCTATGTATGGCTTACTGTTGTCTAGGTCATGGGGAGCCAAGCTGGGGGGTTCTCTTCAACTAAATATGGCATTCACCACAATTCCTGTGTTTTGTGGTCAATTTACTCGGTTGTACAAAGAAATGAGGTTAGCATATACAATAAGCGACCCTCAAAACCCGAACAATTTCCCTATTTACATTGCGGATCAAGATTTAGGAAATTTTATCTTATCTTTTGATGACGGTTTAGATGGTTGTCCAAAAGAAAACGATATAGAGCAGGAAGAGTCAGGTTACATGACAGAAGATCTGTGTAGCACCGGTGTCTGGAAAATGTTTTTTGATAGTGCCTCATCTTGTGAAGGGGCCAGTGCAGGAGTTCTTTTAGTGGCTCCCGAAGGAAAGTTCGTTGTTCCTTTTTCCTACAGACTACAATGGGATATAGATTATACTAACAACGTATGTTAATACGAATCATTGGTATTAGGATTAGAGGCTTCCAGGAAGCTAAAAATAAATAACTTAGAGGTATACGGAGATGCAGAGTTGATAGTCAAACAAATAAATCAACAGTACCAAGCCAAGCATCCCAGATTAAGATCATATAGGAATTGTGCCTGGGATCTGATGGAAATTTTTTTCTCATTCGTAAATGTCCACTTCATCCCACGCGCAAAGAACTTACATGTTGATGCATTAGCTAAAGCAGCTTCAACCTTCTCTCCTCCCACGACTTTCAAATTGAAGTATCACATAGAAATCAGACACAGACCATCTGTACCAGATAACATCCAGCACTAGCAGGGTATCTAGCCCGAAATCAGCTTGAGAGGCTTCACTCATCATTGTGGGTATACCTTCAAGTGACCCTCGTAATACGTGCAATCTCTACACCGATATCAACAAAGCAAGGTGAGTAACTTTGCCAATCTCAATGCGACCTCAGGTTTGACCCTTGTGTGAGAAGGGCTTCCCAGGACAAAACATTGCAAATGGAATTTGACACTCCTTATCACAAGATACTATTGTGTGTTTTGTGCTTTGGAGAGTGTTTCTCACTACCTATTCCAAAGCTCTAGCCTAGCTAATGTTGGTGTAAAAGAGCCCTAGAAAAAATTACTAGTTGAATTTTAAAGTTGCGCAATATTATTAAAGGTTGTTGTTACACAAAAAGGAAATGGAAATGAAACCGATATCGTGTGAGACTTTGACCCAACAATTCATAAATAGGGATGAATGATACAAATTTTTGTTCGATGAATCCTATTTACAAGAGGGAAAGAGGAGTTTTCTAGAACAATGTGAACTATGATGTATGATCTTCTCTGAAATGTAATATCAAACAATCATGAACAATGCAAATTCCCTATTCGTTCTCTTTCAATACTTGAATGCCCATATTTTTTGAATAAAAGGTTTCTTAAGAAAAAATGTATTTAATTTGTTATTAGAAACCAAGCAACAAGGATGGAACTAAGAAAAAGTAAGCAACCAACGAAAAAGAAAAACACAAAATACACCCAAATTTATCTTTCAATGAAGATAAAAATAACAAACTGACAAGACCAGTCTCTTCAAGAGAACATGGGAAACAATTTTCCAAGTAATAAGCAATTGAAAAAGACAATTAATCTCAACTTTTTATCCAATCAAAGGCTTCCGACCAAACAAGCACTCAGATTTCAGAATCAGAGATTATACCCTTGTTAAGAAAAGGTCAAGAGGTAAAAATTGAGAAAAAATTATCAAGAAGAACTTTCGATTTCCGAAAACTAATCATTCGCAATATTTGAAGTCAAGAAACATTCAATCACTGGCCAAAGAAGTTCTTTCCATACACACCAACCAATCTGGGCATCTGAAGACACAAAAGACTTAATCCAAAATTTTTACAAGTGAGTTCACAGTCTGACAGTGGGGTACAGTGCGAGAATTAAGGATTCTTGCAGGCTTGACATAGGTAGGTTGCAAGAAGTTTTCCATGAAATGAGCACTAGGGTGCGAACTTCAGTGATTCTCGCAGGCTACATAAAGATGCAGTGCGAGAAGGTTTGTAATCAAGCAAATTTTGGAAAAATGACAGAACTTTTGAGGGAACTTTTGGATCCAGGGAGTCTATGAGGATCTCCTCAAGACTCAGAGATTGATTGGGAATTAAAAAGGGTAGGTCAAAATAAAATGGCCAGGTAAAAACCACTAAAATGAGTTGTATCCCCAGTGGAGTCATGAATTTTGTTATCAGATAAATCGATAGGTGTGGACACTAACACATCTCCCTAGATCCACCTGGATCTAGAACAAAATAGGACAGGACATGACTCTTTCTCTAAGTTGTGGTCATTGAATATACTACTAAGAAGGAATGAGTGACATACCTTTATATCACTTCCTTAGGTCTCTGTTGTTCCCGCTTCACTCCAATGCTCTTGTGAAATCAGGTCCAAGACTACACAAACCAACCCAAGTGAAGATAGCAAAATATATTCAATGTCAACCTATGCATATGATCAAGGAGTTATGCAATAAAATAAGAGTGATTTTATGGGAAAGGGACATGCCACTGTATTATATTAAATGAAAGTAGAAGATACAACCAGATCACCTTGATGTTGCAAGCTTCCTTTAAGTGACCCTTGGTTCCAACACACACACTTGTTCTACATTTGCATGAAGAAGATCTAGTACAACTTGATAGACCAAATAGAGTCTTCAAGCTTCTATCCAAGCAGATTCCTTCACACAATTCTTTCACCAATTCTTCATTCAATCTTGCTTAACCTTTTCCATAAGAAACCTTTCAATATATAGGAGAAGGAGAGATGGTTAACTGGATGAGGATGATCCCACTAAATCTGAGAATCCAGTAGGATGACAACCATGTGAATGCCAACTCATTTTCTAGAAGATTCCCTTCTAGTACCTTCATGACCTCTTCTATTTTCCAAGCTTTGAAACAGGTTCGCACCCTACCTATAGAGTAGATTGCTAACAGGTCGCACCATAAGTTTAGGTTGCCTGCGAGAATGAAGGATTTTTGCACCCTATAACATAGGCAGCCTACGAACTCATCTTAAAAATATTCTTTTTCAAAGAAGACTGCAGTCACTTTTCTCAGGCAAAAAGTCCTTGTGGGAGCCTGAATACATCACTTGTAGAAACATCACCAGAGTGACCAAAATAATGTGTAACAGCTGTCGAAAGTGAAAAATGAGAGTTTTTTCTAAATAAAAGTACAGACTCATCATTTCTTGAAAAGGTAAGTATAAAACTCATCTTAAAGACATTTAACTCAAGAATAACATAAAATCTTTCATCTAATGATCCATCCTATCACATTCGACAGCTCATTGGTATTGCGTTTTTCCCTCTAGCCACCAAAAGTCAGAGCTTTTGGCGGCTCACTACACTGTCAAATTTGCCACTTAGCCACTGAAAAACCTAAAATAAACTTAGGTTTAATTTAAGAAGAAAATCGATTTATACATTGAAATACCATCTTTAAGAGCTTGTCTCTAAGTCTTTAAATCTGAAGAAATTGAAAATGATTCTTCTTCTTAATGCTCGTCTTATCATGTGATTTGGAAATCATTAGCAAGTTATTCTTTATTGCTAACATAGTGTACCATTTATCATTACCACGCCAAGGAATTTCTTGCCAACTTTGATTGGTTGTATTCAAATTAATTTTCTTTACATCATCATTTTTTATGAGAATTAAAGTTGCCTTTACACTTCTTATGTCATGATTTATTTTTCTCCCCAAACTCTTTCTTGCACTTCTATCAATTTTGTTCCTCAATTTTGACAACATAATAGTAGGTGGATCGCAACAAAGAGATTATTAGAAGATTCATTTATGTTTGGATGTTTATGTGTAGGTCAATGTGTTGTTTTAGAACCAAGTTTCATTTAGATTCCCAAATAGCCAGTGTTTTATGTTGGATATGAAATGCATTGGTTTCATGCTTTGTTCCTTATTTTTTCTAGATGATTTTAGGTTTCATGCTTTGTCCCTTATTTTTTCTGAACATGTTGTATAATTTTCATTACAAATATCTAAATATATACCAAATTATTTGAATAGATTTGTATATTGTACTTATAATGTTTCAATGGATTTGTTGTAATAGGTAATTACAATGTCAACTCCAGACAAGAAAGAGAGCTTGTTATGTTAAAGTGACAAATGGTGATTCATGGTGATGGGAAATTTTATTTCCCTTGTTGTGAATGCGGGGGGTTTAATGGAAGAAGACTACCTTTAAAAAATAGTTCCGAAACATTGTATGAGGGAGAATGGGCACATTAGAGGGGGCAATAGATATCATCCATGGTAGAAGTAATTAGTTATTATAGTTCTTTAAGGATATTATACATTCATTGTTTTTTTTAATTTATCTTTCAAAATAATATTTGTGATATACTCTAAGCTAGCGTATTTTATGGCTTCTATTGTTTTTATTAAAGCAAAATCATCCTAAGAATGTGATGTCGCTTCAAAGTAGGAGGAGACGTTTTCATAGAATGTCTTGGCGAAGAACAAGTTGAAGACAATGGAGTGTGGATAATGTTGATCATGTTATTCCTATGGAAATGATGATATTAATAATACAGGTTGATGATGATGGGACAAAAATAGATTGATCCAAGAGACATTTATAATTCTCCAATGGATGATGATGTCAGCTTGGAGGAGGACAACTATACTTGGGGATGATAATGATGGCAGTGGTAAGGGACAATGATGATGAATATATTTTTGAAAAACCATCCTTCAAATGCCAACTGAATCCTATATGAAGAGACAAAAAAAGTGTTCTCTAAATTTGTAATGTTGTTGGTCAACTTAAAAGGTATCAAATGGTTTTCAAACACATGTATGACATAGATACTAAGGTAAACAACATAATTTTACAATTTTATGCAATTTTCAACTTTATTTTATTTTATTTCGGTGTGCAATTGATGTCTAAATTAAGGGTGCAATATTTATAATGATTAATATAATTTTCAAGTATTGGTTTTTTTTGTATATTGTTGTTGTAGGTTGATAGGTGAATATTTCTTACCATCACCAAATAGGTTACCTCACACATACCGAGAATTATATGCCATTCTGAAAGAAATTGGAATGGAATATCAAGCTATTGATGCATACCCCAATGATCACATCATATAATATGGACAATATGCATCACGAATCCGAATTGCATATGATGTCAAATCAATAGATATTTAACTGATCAGTTAACAAAAAAGTTACCTCACAAGGTTCTTCATTATATTCCATAATTCCTTTTATTAGCGACTATTTAGATGTGTCCAAACGCAACACAGTTTATGGATTACCAGCCACACGGAATAGAGGTGAAGATGATGTTCTTCAAATGCTAGAGATGGTTCTTTATATAAAATATCGAAGAAAGATGGCCAATTTTAAAGAAGAACCATGTAATTTAGGATTACGTGTGGTAGCTGATGAATTTATCAAGAATCCATTTGGTGAGCTTTCAGGTCTATCTACTCGATTATTGGCATGTTTTGTTATAAACAATAACCTTCCTCCTTGGATGTCCAATAAAGAGAGAGAACCTGATGTTGGCAACTAGTTATTTCCGGGTATATTTTTATAACAATATTTTTTTTAATGTTTAACATTTCATTTGTCTTGTTCATTGCACAATTTCATATATGTATACAAAGGTGCAGGTAATTATGTATTTTTAACCATTTAGGTAAGTACCAAATTGAAGATATGAATGTATATATTGAGCCTCTTATCGATGAGTTGTTGAGGTTATGGGTTGGCGTCACTGTGTTTGACATCTCTAGACCAATAGGTCCAAGAGGATTTCAATTCCATGGGATTCTTACATGGACAATTCATGATGCATCGGGACTAACACATTTTGTGGTATGTAACACACTATTGACCTTAAATAAGTTAGATGTTGATGATATTATAACCAATAGGTCAAAGAGGATTTCAATTCCATGGGATTCTTACATGGACAATTCACGATGCATCGGGACTAACACATTTTTGTGGTATGTAACACACTATTTCACTTAAATAAGTTAGATGTTGATGATATTATAATGTTTGTTTTTTAAATAATTGTTTGTTATATAAATAATGTTGCCATTGATGCGTATCTTCTAGGTCTTCAAACAGAGGGTAAATTTGCATGTCCAGTTTGTGGTCCTAGGATGAGATTTCGTCGTTCAAGAAGTTTAGGAAAGGAGGTGTTTGATGAATATAGGCACTTTCTCCCTAAGAATCATAGGTATCGAAATACCGATAAATATCTTTTCAATGGGAAAGAGGAGAGTGGGATAAAACCACGAAGAGTGGGATAAAGGGGTGGTTACATTAATTAAAAGAGCTCATCGTAATGAAGATCACAATCTTATGTAGAGGGAGATTGATTTAGCATATGGTTCAAAAGATAAACAGGTAAGCATATAAAATTTTACCTGCACTTTCTGTTATTATACAAAATGTTAATGTAATTTTTTTTAATATTTATTAAGTTTAAATATGTTTATTAATTATTAATTTATTTTGTACTTGTCGGGAATATTGCAATTGAAGCACCATAAAGCTATGTGGTATAATGGTCAAAAAATTCGCGTCAAAAGCGTGGATGATACGAAGAAAACCGCAGATTCAGGGATAACTGCAGTGTTTCAAGTCACTAATGTTTCTTTTTATAAGTGACAAACATCCAAGACTAACAAAAAATAGATATTATGGATATTTGGATGATATAATCGAGTGTGACTTCAAATCCTTCAAGATAATTCTATTTGAGGTCAAATGGTATCGTTTACGGATAAATGAACGTGATCCTGAAAGAACTGTTATTCAGCATGACAATGGTTTTACCATGGTTAATATAAAGACTTGAGCCAAGTCTAGAAAGTTATGTTCTTCCTAGCCAATGTGAGCAGGTATTCTATTGCGAGGTTCCCAGTAAACCAGGTTGGTCATTTGTTGTTAGATATGATCCAAGGGGAAGGCCTGTAAAGTATAATGTACTAGAAGAAGATGATATTCAAGAACTAGAAGGTGATACAGAGGAACATGAGGAGGTAGACTGTGTATCGTCATATGACGAAGTCGAAGAAGTTGATCGACCATATGATGTAGATGATAATGTTCTCGATGACGCTATATCTGATGATGATATTATCGAAAATTATGACAGTATTGATGATAATGTTGATATGGCCAATCCATTCAACAATGATTCTGAAATACCATATTATGATACAGAATATGATGAGTTGGATGAAGAAGAAGATAAATGATATTCCTACATGTGGTGAGTGATTTGTACTATAGATCTCTTACGTTTTTTTTCTTTCATGTAATCTTAGTGTCGTTTTTAATTATAGTTGTTGAATCTAGATAGATTGGGTATTGGGGAAATTGATAGTGATGTGAGGGAGGGGGCATAATTAGAGATTCCACCTTCACGTGGTTTCCCATGTTTAGTAGATAATGAAATATTCTCGAAACCAAGAGAAGCTCATGAAAAACGAGGTTTATAGCATAGTTGAAATTTGACTCATCATCGCCACCCCCCATTTTTCTGGGAGTTCGGGGGAAATGCCCCCAATCCAAATTCCAATTGTCCATCTCCCATTGAGGAGGATAATAAATTCTCTTCCTATCATTGCCAACTACAAGTATCTCTTGGAAACATAAGAAAAAAGTGCAATCAAGTGAACATAATCCTTAGAACCATAAACCCTAATTTAGTGGAGTCATCGAAAGTTGCCCCTAGTCTTAGTCATCACCCTTCATAATATTTGTCATGCAATGATCATTATATCATAACGTTGGAGGCATGTGGTCATTGGGATCATGAGGCTTTATCTCCTTCACTATATTCTAGCATTTTTTATTCTTTTTAAATCTTTATGTAATATAAAAAGACAAAAAAATCAAAAGACATAAAAAAGAAAACCAGGGGAGTGGTGTTATTTATATCTCCATGATTTAGTAATTAGGTGGCATCTGTAAGTTTTCTTTTCTTTCGAGAAGCAGATAAGAAAGCACATACACATATTTTTTTTGTTTTCTCTTTATAAATCTAACTAATCTTGAATTTAATAAATTATGAAACACAGATATATAGGTAGTCAAAAGCTAATCTAAACATTCTAGTTTCATTAATATGTAAATGACAGAAACTAGAAAAACAAAGAAGCTAACATGTTTGTGATATGACATTAACAGTGAAAGGAACTTGTGATTTGTATTTTATAAAAGGTCTCAGTACAAAAAACAACATGGTATAGTCTCCAGACTCAAACCATCGGTCTATAAAATTGATAAGCTTTATAACCTTTACAAACAATTTCAAATACTGAGAAATTGGATCTGAAATACTAATAATATAAAACTGTTACAAAAAATCTTTCAAAAAGTGTGGATCTAGTCCATTTCTAGAATTTGATTTGTCTTCAATCCTCCAAGTCTTCGACAGGTTCATGAAGGTCCTAATGTATCATGACAAGGTTGATGTCTTTCTTCAACAACTGGATATGTTCCTCAATAGTTGTAAGCAGTTTTCAATAATGATAGGCTAATCATCAACCTAGCTACCTTATTTAATGCCTCAAAACTCTGAAACAAGATGAAAAAATGTACATAGCAATTTTTTTGAAATTACTTTATGCTTCATCACCGAAAATCCCCTTTGCTCAAGCACCAGATCTTCAAAATATGTTTCCAACAATTTTGGCGGCTCTTTTGCCCTGAAAAATGCGAGTTAGCCATCGAAAGATAGGGCTTTCGACGACTAACTATGTGTTGTTATGCTAATTATTCCACTAAAAAGCCTGTGTTTGTTAAAAATATAAAAACTTAAGAAATGAGTCTTTTCCTTGATTATTTGGACTGATCCACTTGAAAATATTGAGCAACCTCTATAAGAACATGAAAATCTGGGTGTGTAGCTATTTTAGCCTTCAACTTTTTGATCGTTTTCTTCAAATGCTTAGTAAACCAAAATAGCTGGTGATTATCCTTTATGATCCTTTTCTTCTTCTTCTTTTCCTTTACACTTTCAAGTGCCCATCTTTCCAAGGCTGCACTGGTTTCTGTAAAATTCTTTGATAGAGTCTCATATGTGGCCTTTATCACCCTCTCTATCACTTCCTGTTGTGTTATTTTCTCTTTGAGTTTCTTAATCTTATGTGATGTGCTAGATTTTCTCTTGCTTGATGTTTCTCCTTCCTCATAACCTGTGAACCTCTCAGTTTTTGGTGCTTGCTCCATAGAAAATTATATGTTCTTATCAGTAGGGACCTCTTCTTTGTTTGTCTCAGAATCATATTCTGAATAGGGTAAGTTAAGAACATTTCTTTGCTTGGTCTGCTGAGTTGAAGCTTGCTCTGCAACTTCCTTGAAATCCAATTTCTTCTTTGCCTTCTTGAATTTTGAGCTGGATGTTGGTTCTTCTGAGAGGTCAAGGTGGATGGCTCTCCTCCTCTTTAGACTGCTATGAGGAGTTGGTATCTTTTTGATTGATTTCCTCTTTCCTTTAACAGGTTGAGTGTCTAACTCAAAACCTCCCCAAAACAGGAAGTGTTTCCATGTTCTTTCTTTCTTCCTCAATTCTTCTACAAGAATCATTTTGATCAAACCAAAATGAAACAAGGTGTTCTGGATATCGTCAAGTTTAGCTTGAACCTTGTGTGACATCTTTGTCAAGATCTTGTGAAAATAATATGGTAGATTGAGAGGAACCTTTCCTATAAAGTGGTCCATAAGTTTGAAGTGGTATAACATGGCCCTATCATACCTTCCCTCTGTAGTTATATACAATTGTATGGATTTGAGAAGGGTCTACCACTTCTTCTCCAGATGAGAAATGGGGATATCCCTATTCCAAATGATGTCTTGGAATTCAGGGTTTAAATAAGGTCTAAACTCTAGATTCTTGGTGACTGTGGTTTTGAACCATTTTTTCCCTGTTCTTGGCATGCATGTAGTAGAGGCTATGGTTGCTTCATCAACTTATATCTCCAAAGGTCCAATTGTGGATTCGTTTCCATCATAAGATTTTGCAAAGGCTTCTATGATACCCTGGTGGTAACCCTCTTGTAGTTTTTCCACATAAGTGAGACAACGTGCATCTGAGAAATACTAAAGAATATCTTGATGAGATTGTAAATATTGAATGTTGTCTAACTTCTTCCTGAGAGGTGGACCACCTCATTTCTGACCCATCTACAAAACACAAAATAAACTGTAGAAACTTGAAACAAAGAAATTACCATCTGAAAGAACCTGCTGGCGATGAAGAATAAACTCTGTATGATCAACTGTTGGAGGAGAAACATTATTTATAGGCATTCAGAACTCGTGGAATTTGAATTTGAATGATGACCATAATGCTGATGTAGATGTGTGAATGATTATTCCATAACCGGTGATAAGGTCGTGTAAGCACACCAATCTCCCATAAAAATGGTCATCCTCCCTTTATGACATGTGTACTTCCTTTTCTCTTTCGAACTCTTGAAGAGGCGGTGCCCAAAACTGCTTCTGCACTTTCGGTGGCTCCTTCTTGTTTCCAAAAGTCGCATTTTCTGCCAGAAGTTTGGCTTTTCAGTGGCTCCTTATTGTTTACAAAAGTTGCATTTGCCACTGAAAGTTTGACTTTTCAGTGGCTCCTTCTCAACTTCAAAACAATGGTTAGCCACTGAAAATACTTTTCTTTGATTTCTGAAAGCAATAAACAACAAATCGATTTATTTTGGAATTTCTCACTTATTCCCTTTGCTTGGAGACCATAAACCACAAAAATTAAAAATGGCACTTATTCATGACTATGCTATCACCTAAAAATCAAATAAAATGACAAGTTTATTTTAGGAGATAACACCATGATTTTGAGTTTTCGCTTCTATGATTGGTTATTCTTCTAGTCTTTATGGAACACCCTTCAATGTCTCTTGAATTATTGGTGTATATAATTGGTCCCTTTTGGTGTCGATTGTTTCCCAGGTCATCATTAGGTCATGTTTATGTTAAAGGGAAGTTTTTAGCTTGCATTGGACATTTCTCAAATATCTTTACCATCCATATCAACCTTCCAGTGCCAAGTTGTACTTAGTAGTTTATTCTCTCAAAGTTATTGTCCAAGACCTCAATTCATGTTCCTAATCTTATTTCACACCAATTGATGATAGATACCTCAATGCCTTCCTTTTAGAGAATATCTTCCTATAAAATTCAACTCATTATTTTGGGAAGTGGATTTAGANACACTTGTTATCACCTTGTCAATTAAAACAAGAGTTCTTAGGAAAGTCTTAGGTCTTTGAGGAAAATACATTAATAATACATGGCAATAGGATGGGGAAAAAATGGTAATCTAGGGGTCCATCATATTATTATATAAATCAAGTTATTACTCACATTTTATATGTAAATAAAACATATAAGTGTTCCACATTTTTCTCTAGTGCCTCAAAGAGATGATACAAAATACGAGGGAAACCATTAGCCTGATCCCATCATGGGATTGTAAAAATACTCTTTTTTGATCAATTATAAAGACACCCACACACGGTTTCATGATATAGAATCCTATTACTGAGTGATGAATATTTTACAACCCTATAAATTATCAGAGATGTGGACACACACCCTACATTAGAGATAAGAAAGAAAAATGAGTGTGGACAAGGTTGGCACTAGCACTAAAAAGAATAGAACAATAGTGAAGAGAATAGAGTAGGGAGAACATGGGACTTGATGTATAGAAATTAAGGATATAGTTGAAGACATTGCTACCACATTATTGGATATAGGGGGATCATCCCATATAAACCCCCATCCTCTGGATCAGAAAAGCACAATAGTGGTAAGAAATATAAAAATAAATAATCCAAGATCTAGGACAAGAGCCCATGTAGCCAAGAGTGGAGGGTAGCATGGGAGAGGGAGGCATGCATGTAGAGTGGAGGGTAGCAGGGGATAAGGAGGGAGAGGAGGAGGAGAAGGAGGGAGAGGAGCATGGGAGAAGGAGGGAGAGGCACATGGGCTAAATTTCGATTCCACGGACTTCCCTGGAAAAAACCATGGTATGCAAAAATAGTCTCTAAACCCTATTTTGCCTCCATATTCAGATATTGATCTCACACCTCGCAGGATAGGGATTTAGTGTCGTGTTGACTCTGTATTTGTTTTCTATTTTTTGCTTGACTTCCTTTTCTTCCAAAACGAATCGTTGAGTATGTTATTCCAATTTTTTCCTTCGCCTTCCAAAGCGAATCGTTGAGTATGAGTCGTATTGGTATATTCCCATGCTCATTTACCTCCCAAGCATAGCGATTGCTTCCCTCTCACCTTCCTACTCTACTTCTTATTCTTATGGGAATTATTATTATGATATATTCTGAATTCCTGATATAGATTTTAGGGTTTAGTCTTTTCCTTAATCCCTCTTCTACATGAGAATAAGGAGCCCTCAATATAAGAATGAGGATAGGAATCCCTGAACCACTTGTCTAGAAGAGATCTTAGTATGTGGAATAGATCCTACCTAGTTTGTGCTAATCTGTAGGAAGCGTGGAAGAGTAATAAGCTTCCATAATATAGCCCATAATCTGAGTATGCCCCCCTTATTATATTATATCATCATCGCTCTTCTTATGGGAATTCTTGGTGGCAATGTGTCCAAGCTAAGTGTTAATGCTTGAAGTGGTAAAACATATTGTCCAGTAGGTCATGGACTTTAAAAATATTGAGATGCAATATGTAGAATTCAATCTAGTCATGTTTTACCAAGATTGCAAAGAAATATTTCATAACAAAATCTCTAATGGTGAGAGGGTATGTTGAAAGCATGCATTTCTTGTGTTCCTTTAATTCTGTATAGGATCCAAAATCAACAATTGGCAAGATACATCCATGATTACTAATCTACCTAGGATTTGATTAAGAAATATATGCAAATATGAGGTGCAACATATGGATATGATATTTTAAAATTGCAACATATGGATATGATCAAGCAATCGAAGAATCAAAATTTAACCTTAAGAGTGTTATTGGAGAGGCAGAAACATGAGACTGAAACAAGAGTTGAAAATATTGTGATCTTTGATTGAGTTGAAAATATTGTGATCTGTGATATTGCAATCTTTGAAAATATTGTGATGTTTGATTTGAAAAGATAAATTGGATTGGCCTAAGTTTCAAGTTCCCCCTTCTCCTACACTCCACTCCATCATGGAAATCTATAGGAGATATAGACATAGATAGGGAAAATAGGAGATGGAGTACAATGGAAAATGAAGTAGGGTATCATGAAAAAGATTCCATTACACATTTTAAGGAATATAACCTTAAAGAGATATGTAGAGAGTAGACGCTTGATGATGAGGGGCGATCCAAGAACAATACCAATTTTGAAGTTGTTTATTTTTTTTGTATAGATACATGCAAACTTTCAATTGGTGGGTATGATGGACCCCTAGATTAAAAAATGAAGAATTCCCCTTGCCACTGGATAGCAGGTTACACTATGTTGAAGTTGGGGCCTCTAGTTCATTCTTTCGATATGAATTCAAAAACGAAGAAGCCCCTTGCCACTGGATAGAAGGTTACGATGTGTTGAAGTTGGGGCCTCCAGTTCCTCTGGATCCAATCATCTGTAGTTTTTTTCAATGGCCATAGACCCATAAACTGGCCTACTAACCCTCTTTGTGCTAATTCCAGGGCGATCTTGATGGGTTGTTCCTCTGACAATGCTATTTTTGGGATAACATCTAATTTCTTGATGAATTTTGGGACTTCAGCGGG
>SNQJ01S0003895.1:407320-418474 GCA_010110895.2 Picea sitchensis | reverse complement strand
TGGTTTAAGGTGATTTTTGGTTGATTTATGACTATCATGATATTTCGTAATGAATGTGGAGATCAATGATTTTTTTTAGGAAATTTGAATTTAAGAAGACAAAGTTATGCTGACTCCACAAGTGTTAAGGATGCATGGAAGTGGGCACAATCCCCAGGTATGTCTCTCTAACCAACACTGTTGCTAGCCTAAATCAATGTAGTACACACTGAATGTGGTGACACTGAGGTTCATCATCCTCTTCATATTCTTCTTGCTCCTCCTAGGAGGTTCGAACCTCCTAACCTAAACTAGGCTAACCCTACATACCTCAACCTACCCTAAACCTAACCTACATCTTAAGCCTAACAATGGGAAGAACTTCTCATCATTCAATTGAGTTCAGTAATGAGGTGTGTATTGTCTTTGTCTAGACTATGAATAGGATATTTAAAACCCACTAGGATTTAGAGGAGATCTCTTTCTTATCACAATTAATTTTCCACTACAAACCCCCTTCATGAAACCAACCTTCAATCGCTATGTATTTTTAATTTCACCCATGGTTACACAGTCAAATCCTCTCAAATCTGGACTCTCACCTAAAGACATTGTCAGGCAATGAATTGACTAATCTATGGTTGGTGACTCACTGGGGAAATCATCTTCTCCCTTATCCACTTTTAGTACTATTTTTGTAGTGAAATCAAGGGCTTCATCTTCTAACGAGGATGAGCATCCATTTTTCATGTTATATATGAAATTTCCATTTTGTCATTTCTCTTTTTCAGTAGTTTAACTTATTTTGTTTTATAATTCAACTTCTAGGAGATGCAACTATGATCCCACAATGGGTCACTACTCAATTGTACTTTTGAGTCCCATTGACCTCAACTATTAGACTCCTAACGCAAGATCATATAGCATCTTTTAAAGTACATATGTATGAATTAGGTTATTTAACAATGTTTAAAGGCATTCTAGTGATGCTTATGATCACCCTTTAAAAGTTAGGTCATAAATCGAATTACAAATTCTTTCCATGCCTTAAATGGATGGGAAACACCAATTTACAATTTGACCAACTTTAAACCTTATTTTAGGGCCATCATGGGAGACCCTCAAAATCTGTCCAAACATTCGTTAATTTTTCGAATGTTTTGGTTTTTTAAACTTCTCCGATTGAAGTTTCGATGCGCTGAAGGATAAGCATTTTTAGCCCATACTTTTTTATTCCAGACTGTTCAAACCAACGTTAGGAAACTCTAATGAGGCTTTTCATGAATGATTTACCTTAAAAAGGTTATAAATTTACATTTGTAACAAAAAAAGAAGAAATAACTCCCACCTTCCGATTGAATCATTTATGTTTCCATCATATCTTGTGGATCCATAAAGATTCGCAAAAGGCCAATTTAGGGGGTATTTGGTGCCCCATCTAGAGCATTAAGGTGATTCCCTTATGTTTATGGATAGATAAATTATTGATTTTAAATTTGATTTAAAAGGTTATGATTGAACATTTTATGAATGAAAACATATTAAGGAATTTGATAAAAAAAAGTGATTATAAAGGGTTTTTTTAAATATAGCAAACTATCCAACCATACCAAAATGAAATAAAGTAAATTTGTAGTAAAAACAAACGTCAAAAAATAAATTAGGGTTAAAAAAAATTATAGGTTATTTTGTTTGATTTCAAGTCAAGTTGTGCCGTAAAGATTAACTTAAGGTTAATTAAGGAGATATTTTTAGGTCCCATCAAGATTTTTCAAGTATATTTGACCATAAAAAGAGAACAAGGAAATGCCACCACTCTAAACTATTATACTTTTCACACAAGATCTCTAGGCCTCTCTCCTACTATCCTAAAAAATCACGTCCATCCTCAAGACTGTCTACCATTTGACTGTCCTAAGCTATTTTTGCAGCCCCAACCTACCTAACGTTGACCTATTTTCATACTAGATCACCCTAGGATATCTCCCCTTTCATGCCTAGGCCATTATCTCCCTAACGCAAGGCCATTAACCCTATCTCCTAAACATTTAGACACCCCACAACAACCTACAGAAACCCTTACTGCTAACTGTCATGAAGTCTTAATTTAACACCCTATTCCACTTTGACACACCCCTAAAAACAAACTCGCATACCTCATAGTCACTCTACCTAAACCGCCTCCCAAACTCTCCACCCAAAATCATAGTAAAACCTTCAATTATGATTGTGTGAACATAGTCATTCCCAGCCACATTTAATTTTTTTTTGACAAAGATAATTCATGGGGAACATAACCTACAATTTGCATACATAAGAAACATTAAAAATCTTAACTTTTGTGCATTTGGAGAGGTTACATATCATTTGCATTTGCATATTTAGGACAAGTAGGACTGATACATATTGAATTGAAGTCAAATAGACAATCCCAACTTCTGATATGTAATGAAGTGAGAAGGATACTATTGGATTATTGGATTGACACATATGAAATGTTTTGTGGCTTTGAAATATTGATGTCTTGAAATTAGTTTGATCAAAGTCATAGATACTTCAAAGAAAATTTGTGTGCTCTATTAGCCAATTGTGTATATCATTAAAATTTAGTCATTGATTGATCTTAATAATTTGAATACTTGCATTATTCTTGAGATTGAAAGCATCATCCTCTAGGCATTGTATACAAGCACAAACACATGTGGCATTTGCACACTTAAGTGAATATCTTGTTGTCACATACATTTCCTTGAATCATTCATTGAATATCTTTTAGATGAGTTTACATGAAAGCGTGTTTCATTATTTCATTGTATGTAGTCATATCATGGTCTATGTGAAATATGAGATATTTTCACTCTTTGTTGTTTTCATAAATAAAGAATCTATGTACACAGGTGAAAGACGGGCCCTCAGTAGGCAAAGTTTCCATTGGTGGGTTGTTTAACCTAGTGAAACATGAAGGAAAACATGTAACAGATCAAGATTTTATGGAAAAGTGGACACCAATCTATTTTGTCTCTACTCACTATACTGATATTTGCCTAGATGAAATTTAGAAAATGGTTGTTGAAATTGGTAAAATAAGTATGTTATTAACTCTTTCAATAATCTAGGTTCAACATTGATTTATCATGAAATAAAATTATTTTCCTTGTATGAAAAAATGTTATGGGGATATTGGCAAGTAGTAATCATAGTTCAAAATTGTTTTTCAGCCTAATTGTATCTGAAAATTGTGAAATATTAAAATTGGCTACGGATAGATTATTTGTATAACTACCAAATGTACATAGTTTTAGTTAATACATTTCATAGGATTTTTGTGTTTCTTATTAATATGCACATTGTACATAGCTATGCCTTCAATTGTTATTTCCATCTTGATGAGATATGTATTAAAATTGGTCATATGTTGGATGTGACTATCAACCTCCTAGGGCCTGTATCAGGCTCAGGAAGGTTGACTATCTTCTTTACATGTCGTTGTAGTCTTAAATAATAGAAACACAATCCTCAAACTGTTTTCCCCCCCTTTGGTGTCTTAGAATTCTTAGGATTTTATAGCCTTTACATCAAGGTTTCAATATCCTAATTTAATGGATCTAAAATACCAAAAATAAACATAATCAATTTGATCTTTTAGCATAAATGATCCAATCTTATCATCATAAGTCGAATTTGACAACCTGGAGAATTATTTGGCAGCTTGCTGGTGAAAATCACAGATTTCGAAATCTGTCTTTGATGGCTGGGCGATTTCTGTCAAGAATAAACATGCCATTTGGCTTCATTCCCTTACCATATGCCTTCAAAACTTGATGAAGAGGATGATCTAGCTTCTGATAATTATTATCTTTAATTTGAGATCATTCCCACAGATTTTGGAAACATAAAAATGCGATATGGGCAAAAAGAAGACTGATCCGGACTCTTCAAAGATTTTGACGGCTTACTAGTCATGTATTTTGACTTTTAGCCACCAAAAGTTAGAGATTTTCGACGTCTCATTACACTTTAAATTTCACATTTAGCCGTCGAAAGCTAAAATTAACCTTTGGCCTATTTTTAGAGGTGAACTCCTCATTTTATTGAATTTATGTGAATTTGAGCCTTTCTCAAAACCTCTAAAACTTTAATATTTAAAAATAAAATTATTATCTTTAATTTGAGATCATTCCCACAAATTGTGGAAATGGAAAAACATGATCTGGGCAGAAAGAAGACTGATCTGGACTCTTCAGAGATTTTAGCAGCTTACTAGTCGTGTATTTTTCCTTTTAGCCATCAAAAGTCAGAGATTTTCGGTGGCTCATTAAACTGTAAATTTCACATTTAGCCGCTGAAAGCTAAAATTAACCTTTGGCCTATTTTTAGAGGTGAAATCCTCATTTAATTGAATTTATGTGAATTTGAGCATTTCTCAAAACCTCTAAAACTTTAAGATTTAAAAATAACTCTTCTACCTAATGATCCTCTTATCATGTGATTTGGGAAATATTAGCAAGTGATTTTTGATTGCTAACAGAACCCCAACATTATTCCTGTGTGAATGGCATATTTTTTTTTTTTTAAAAACCCCAACCTTAGTCGCTCTAGCGATGAACCTGTTCATCGCTTGTATAGCCATTTGGTCACTTGACTAAGTTTTCCAGGGTTGTCTTGGTCTCTCTTGCAACTAATATTAGTCATTAGACTGACAAATATTAGTTGTTAGACCGACTAACATTAGTCGCTAAACCCACTAATTATGGTCGCTAGAGTGACCAAGGTTATGTTTTCCTTAGAGATGCTAGCAAGGCTTGCGACTAAAGTGGGTCGTTAGACCGACTAACATTAGTCGCTAGACTGACTAATTATGGTCGCTAGAGTGACCAAGGTTATGTTTTCCTTAGAGATGCTAGCAAGGCTTGCGACTAAAGTGGGTCGTTAGACCGACTAACAGTCATCGCTAGACCGACTAATTATGGTCGCTAGAGTGACCAAGGTTATGTTTTCCTTAGAGATGCTAGCAAGTCTTGTGACTAAAGTTGGTCCATAGACCGAATAATCTTGGTCGATGTACCAACGAATTGTAACTTTTCCCTATTGTGAATAGGCTACTTTTCCCAGTCGCTAGACTGGCAAAGATCCATGTGTGGTCGCTAGATTGACGAATTGATTTCGACGAACAAAAAAAAACATCTTGGTTGCAACAAAGACCCTATTATGATGAAACTTCGTCGCAAAAATGTTCAAATTTAGTAGTGTCTATTAATGAAAGAAATGTACATAGACTGTAAAAATATAGAGTGAAAGACTCGCTAGAATGGTGGAAACTTATCTCTAAGAAGAGATGTGACGGCTACTCGCATTCGCAAGAAGATGATATTATAATGAGGCTCCAAATGCATTTTTTTCATAAATAAAATCCAAATCCCTAACCCCGGAAGATGAAAATCCAACAGTTTTGTGGACCCCGTTTTGAGTAGTTTGGTGTATCAACTTCCTAGGGGCGTAACTTTGGCATATGATCTTCGTTTGGGGTGCATGATAGCTTGTTGGAAAGGTATCGTCAAGGAGATTCATTTTGGGTGCTCAATCAAAGCCTATGGATTTAATTATGAAGATCTATCCTGAAAAACCTTCATTTAGGCCCTCAAAATGGCCCCGAAAGTTAAAAACTGCTAAAAATAGTAAATTGCCAAAATTGCCAGAAAAATGTTTTGAGCCAGATGGAAAAGGTGGGTGGCCACTGATATCCACATGGATCAATATTTCCATTCAATACCATTTCAGTCCTCCATCACAGTTCAACCAGTCTAGTAAGGATTTGAAGCTAAAGAGTCAGGATGTAACTCTAGAACCATACGACGGTTCATCTAATCCAAGGGAGCATATTGAATATTGCAATGGGGTATGGAAAGTTGCGCAACTAACTTCTCAGTTCTGGGTACACCGATTTTTCCATTCATTGGGAACATTCTGAAATCTTGGTATGTGCATGAGGAAACTACAAGATAGACTGCACGTTGGAAGGTGCTTAAGGGTCAGTTCTACCAAGATTTCTCTTTTTTCTCGCAAGTCTCCTGAAATCACCCTAGTACTGCAACAAATCAAGAAAATGTTATTTATTGATGGATATAAACCTAAATATCCTCCAACCATATGTTTTGAGCATGAACATTTTCTTCACTCTAGTTTTTATCCATCCCCAATAAGAGTATGCGTGGCCTGTAGTAAAGTTGATAAAGAATCAGAGGATTTTGAAGACCTAGAGTAGCTTAGAAATTTAACATTTAAGGAATCTGCAGGAACAAGAATAGTCAAATAGACTATATCCAATGATGTCAATAGTTCATATACTAAACCTCTAAATTTGTGGAAAGTAAACATAGGGAGTGTGGAGCATCCTAAGATGGAATCCATAGAATACTATTAGGATGAGAAAATTGTGATAGAGATATAGGCTATGTTGTGGGAATATGAGGATTTATTTCCTAAGAGTTTTTTAGAACTAAAGGGGATTAAGGGAGATTTAGGATAAATTAGGATCAAATTAAAACTGGATGCTAAGCCTATCAATCACATGTCATACCGTCTAAATCTGCAAGTCAAGGAGAAGGTTATTAAATATATTGATAGAATGTTAGCAGCTGGGATAATTTTCCCTATGGATGAGGACAAGTGGATTAGTCTTATTATAATATAGAGAAAGGAGGGTATTGATGATATACGATTTTGTTAGTATTACAAGAGTTTGAACTCATCTTGTGTACACGACCCTTTTCCCACTCCCTTTAGTGATGAAGTTCTTGATCAAGTGGCGGGAAATGAAGCCTATTCTTTTAGAGATGGATTCTAAGGATATCATTAGGTTAGAATCGCATAAGAATACAAGAGAAATACTACTTTCACTACAAAATGGGGTTCTTTTTCTTATAATGTCATGCCCTTTGGACTGAAGAATGCCCTAGTTTTTCTCTCTCAAATAGTTATTGTTGCATTTCGTGACAGTAATCATAAATTTCTTGAGGTATATATGGATGATTGGACCATTTACAGCCTATTGAAGGAACACATAGGTTTACTACAACTGATGTTTGATCATTATAGGAAGCTACATATTTATTTAAACCTCAAGAAGTGTACCTTTTGGAAATCTTCTAGGACACATGGTATGCATAGAAGCAGTGTTGGTTATTCCTACAAAGGTTGTTGTGATACTGAATATGCCTCCACCTATGAGTGCTAAACAATTGAGGTCAATGTTGGGCCACATTGGATACGACCATAGATTTATCAGAAACCATGCAAGCATAACTTCCCCGTTGGATAAATTCCTGAAGAAATCTAAAGCCTTCAATTGGAAGCCAGAGTGTGACCAGGCCTTTGATACCCTCAAATAAAAGTTGAGTACTTCCCCTATTCTCATATATATGAATTGGAATGTGTAATTTCATGTACACGTTGATTCTTATGGTATTGATTTGGGTGCAATTCTTGCACAACCTTATGAAGGAAACCTTGATCATCCTATCCACTTTGCTAGAAGGAAGCTTTCTGAGGTCGAGCACAACTACAATACAACTGAAATGGAAGGTTTGGAAATGGTTTATGCTTTGAATTTTTTTATAAAGTATTTGTTAGGAATACATTTTAAATTCTTTACTGATCATTCCACTCTAAAATATATGGTTAATAATCATGTGTTAGAAGGAAAATTTTGTAGATGGTTGTTGTTGTTTCAGGAGTTTTCCTTCGAAATCATTCTCAAGCCAGGAAAATTAAATGTTGGATCTAATCATCTATCTCGATTGGAATTAGGTGAGAGTGTTGGAGCTATTGATGATCATCTCCCTGATGCAGATCTATTTACACTTGAATCTATCCATGATTATCTTGTTGACATCGCCTTGTTTCTCACTACTGGTACTATGCTTGAGGGGTATTTTGCAACTCATAAGTGACATCTAGTGGTTTGCACCTCAGATTATCAATTGATCACAGGAAAATTGTATAATTTGGGATCGAAAAACATCCTTCAATGATGTGTACTTGATCATGAGAAGCCTGAAATATTGTGGGAATTCCACTGTGGAGTTGTGGGAGGACATGTCGAGGGGAAGGCGACTGCCCAAAAGATATTACAAGAGGGATTATGGTGGTTTAATATCTTCAAATATGCTAGGGATTGTGATGTTTATAAGAGGGTTGGTAAACCATCACGTGGGGAAGAGATTCCCTTACATCCAGTTTCGGCTCTTCAAGCATTTGAGAAATGGGAAATTGACTCCATAGGACCGATCAATCCAATATCCAAGCACTCAAAAGGAAGGTATAATATCACTTCTACCAACTATCTCACCTGCTGGGCCGAGGTAGAACTAGTATGATATTTATCTACAGATACTGCGCTCGGGTTTATTTTTTAGAAAATCGTCACTCAGTTGAGGTACCCTCATAGTTTTATCAATGATTAGGGTGCACATTTCATCAGCGAGACTGTAGCCACTCTCACCGATGAGTTCCTAATTCAACATCACAAAAGTAGCATGTATCATCCACACGCAAATGGTACATTCTAAGCCTTTAGAAATATTCTGGAGTGAGTATGGACCAAGGTCTATTGCGCAAATAGAGATGACTAGGATGACATAGTCCCCGTCATATTATAGGATTATAGGAATACTACAAAGAAATTGCATATGTATAATTTGTCCCAATTTTTTTACTGCAGAGAATCAGTTGTCCCCACCGAGTTCATCACTCCAAGGTTCTATATTGCACATGTCACTCACATTATCGATGATGAATCGGTTGGGGAATGGGTCGCAACATGTTGGAATTGGATGAAGCCCTATTTTTGGTTGATTTTCATCAAACAATGGAGAAGGCTAGTCAGAAATCTTGGCATGACAAGCACATTAAGACCAAGACATTTGCATAGGGTGATCAAGTTTTGTTGTACAATATTAAGTATCAAAAGTATTCTGGGAAGTTACAAATGCATTGTCTTAGACCTTTTATATTTGTGAAAATACGTGAGTCTGAAGCTGTCCGACTCATGCAACTCGATGGCATTCATCATCCCATATGGGTGAATGGCACTCGCCTGAAGCCCTACATTTATGCTCAATAAGAAAATTTTCACAACACTCATGTCACCGAGAGTGAATACAGTAGGTAGGTTTTTCAATTGTTTTGTTATTTTCCTTTTCTGTCAATAAAATGGTGACGTGTCCAATCATCACTTGTCCTAGATTCTAGTTTTTGTTGTTAGTTTTTCCAACCTGGATATCACCTTTGTGTTCGGGGAGGTTTGTGTCAAATATTTTGGATATTTAGTAGTTGTCAAATTCAAAATTCATCCCACATCACTGTCACCTTGTTAGTTAAGTGTCGTTGGCACCTTTTTGGTTCCCAACCAGTCAAGACCAATCCTAGTCATTTAAATCCCAACAATTGTCAGTACCTTTTAGATTAATCATTGGTGTGGTAATTAATTTTTCGTTCACCCCTATGTCTCTCTACCATGTTCTCACTTATTCTCTTTATTTCCCAAATCACCTCTTAGATTTCACTCTGTTGGATGGTCATATCCAACGTTAATGTTGACTTACCTTGACATTATATCTCTTAATGACTACTAGTCATGTTACCTCCTCGATGTTTCCTATAAACTCGTATTTTACTGACTTATCTATGTTATAGTATTTCACTCAAGTTATTTTCATACCCATTCCCGAAGCTCCTCGAGCATTCTGTGAGCCCACACCCGTGCCTATGTACACTAGTTTTATTTTTTTATCAACATCGGTCTACCACTATGGTTCACACTACAGCCAAGGGAGTCCTTCAAAAATTTGTTCCAGAGGAATTCATTGATCCACAGGTTGAAGTTGTGGGTGATATCCATGGTGGGGTCAAGAAAACTCGGTTGCTCAACATTGACCTCGCAAATGCATCACAATACTCTTTTATGGCTATCCATACACTCATGGATTGATTGGCCTTATCGATCAATGAATTGCAGTGGGAGTAGAAAAATTCCTTCATACCCCTCTGGGACACTACTTTGTTGAACTTGCATGACCTACTGGTGTTTGGCACTACTAGGGAAGTCATCCGATACAAAAAAAAAAAATCATTAGTCGAGTGCAAAATGGTGCTTTATGGCTAGACAAGGATTACCCCATCCATGTGGAAGAAAATCACAATTTTACAGGTTTATCCATGGAAGGGAAATATTTCACATAACGATTCCAAGGCTCAGGGAAGCATGGCCAAAAAAAGAGTGATATTAGCCTCTACGAAAAATATGGAACCAGGCGAGGAGCTCGTGCAACATAGATTGAACCCATCAACAATGGGAAATTCCTCTTTGTCTGCTATTTAATTTTTGGGAAGGTCACAAAGAACTACTCACATGATGAGTGAACACTCAACACTATAGCAGTGGTTGAATTTAGAAAAAATGGATCACCTTTGAATTTGTGTAATTACTTTCTCATAGAAATGTTGCAGGCCTACACTCATGTGCATGACCGAGAAACGTACTTCATATATGGCTACTTGTTGGTCACATTCATTATGTGGAATTGGTATTTTCCTCATGGGTGAAGCCTCCCCCACACTCCTGACATTCATATCGCTAATCTCTTCGACCCCTGACATAGTTGCACTCCTACCACTCACTCAAAAGACTATGATGCTACCTTTCTACAATGGCATGACAACCTTATTTCAGCTACACAGTGACTAAGGATTCTACAGGTGATGCTCAACCAACACACCCACAACATCTAGTTTGGCATGAACCAAGACTTTAATTTTTTTAGGCCTTTAGGTGCAGCTCTGCCAATATTTCACACTCCTTTGGATGAGGCAATTCTCGACAAGGAGGTCACTGCATGTCCTGGGGTCTCCAAAAAATAGAAGCGATCGGGTGTCTTATATACGATGCTTGTGATATCACAACGACCGACTCTGATACAGACCAAGGGTGCAGGACCAAGAATGCAAGATACCAGATATATAAAATATGCAGAACATAAACGAAATGCTAGAAATAACAGAATAACAGTGAAATATCCAGCATAATCTTCACAATACATAGAAATGATATACGAAATAGCAATAGAAATAGCACTTGAACAGAAATAGCACTTGATTCAGATAGCAATGTTCACAGGC
>SNQJ01S0003895.1:345998-401415 GCA_010110895.2 Picea sitchensis | reverse complement strand
TTAGGACCTTAACAAAGAACAACCACATCAAAGAGAGATTGAATTCCCCCAATATCAAATGATGAAGTGGAAGAAGGAGAAGATGAGACACTACCCCAATCAGTTTCGCTCCCATTCCCATCAATTCTATATGATGCCACTATTTCTGGTAAGCATCTCCATAAATCCTTTGCTACTACTTTTCCTCATAAGAAACTATGCTCTAGCTCTCCATCCATCTCCACCACTAACACCATTTTCACCAATGCTACTCCCATTTATTCCCTTTCGCCACAACTCACACCACCACCCCCATTCCCTCTTGTGTTCCCATCATCACTATTATTAATGACCCAATAGTCAAAACCCATCCCACTTTCATCATAGAGGAGCTCACTCATCAATTTCCTAATTCATTCATGGATGCCCCATCCTCCACTCCATCATCCTTTCACCACACTCATATCGACACTATTGAAACCACATCTACTTCCCCTTTCATGAAGATTACAGGAACAACAGTCCCCATTCCATCCACCTTCCCCAATGGTTCGCAAGTCCATGTTCCGCTTGACACTGTTGCACCTGATTCTTGTAATCCCTTCATTATGAACATAGGTACCACTATCCATACTCCACAATTTCAGGTCTACCTTGACACCCAACCGAATCCCCACTCTCTACAGGGGCTAAGAAATCCTCTGAAATGTCAGAACATATGAGTCTAGATCCTCCCAACACTCATATGGATACCTAGGAGGACACTCAGTCTGTGCATAGTACAAGTTTGATCAAGGAACATATTGAGTCATTGTTAAAGGATACACAACAGTGCCTTGCAATCTTGGAACTTTTCTTAGAGCGCACTAATGTCATTGGGACACTTCCTCCAGAGGTATAGGATAGGCTCCTCCACAACATCTACACTACTTCACCTAGTCCTGATGGTTCTAGCACCCAAAGTGTCTTTAAATGATCTATTTCCAGTGGTCAACCACTAGCATCACAAATTCTCGTAGATGCACCTCACACCAATGTGATATTGCAAAGTGGTCTAAACTACAGCTCATGACTCTTATGCGAGAATCCACGAATCATCTTTAGAAGATACTTCTCACTGCATAATATACGAACTAAGATCTTACACGACAAATGGAACAGTTGTGCCAAGCCATAATTGTAGCCACTTCATATAGGGATCATGAGCACATGTTGCGAACATAGGATGAGTCCAATATTAGAGTTGTTTCTCAAAAGTTTCTCCAAATATGTCCTACCTTCAGATAGCTTTCTCCCAACCTCCCGAAGGATATCACCACAGTTGTGCCTCCGCAATGACTTGAGCTAATTGTTGATGCCTGATCAAAACTAGTTGCAAGGACCAATAGCCTTCAACAAGATATGGTTGCAATCAATTTTAAGGAAAAGGAGCATCCCTACGAAATTATCCAGAAGTGTTGTGGGTGGGAAATCCCTCCTACGAACTAGCACTAAGGGTTTTATCATGCATGCAGAAATGACCTAAAGATTCTTACTTTTTACCATCATCCCATGCCTAAACCCCCATTACTCATATGTAAATACAAGTCTCAATAGATTAAGTGGACGTAATTTATTTTTCGTGTTTGATGTCAATCCCTTTTCGCACTTGGTCATTCTTTGAATGCAACTCTCCTCCCAATGCTGACCTGCATTCACTAAAGACAAACAAAGAACTCCACATGAATTTGACCTATGAACTAACGGGTTAGAGATTTAATCAATCATACAATCAATATTCCATTAATGACAATCTCATATGGTGGGATGGGAAAATAAATTATTTTATTAACTTCACAATGATAAAGTCGGCTACTGCTCCTCGATCCTAGTCCTGGGCTCTTCTTCCATTGTTTTCCAAATGCTTTTCTCTATACTTCTCTTTGCACAAGGATGGATAAAGGTTGGGACAAAGGGAATGCTTAATTAGGTATAGTTTTTTTACTATGATTCTCCTCCTTTCAAATGGGACCCCTAACCCTTCTTTTATAGGCTCGAAGAAGCTAGGTATTTGGTCGAGTGACTGGCCATGCATGGCCGAAAGGTTTAGTTAACTTACCCAAAGCTGTGTGTTCCATCAACAACTTTCCTTTTTCCATGCTTTTGTAGGTACACGCGGGCTGTCTTGGGTCAGGTAGCGTGTACACGCGTGCAGTAATGGAGCAGGGCGCGTGGGCCTTTATAAAAGGGGTTTTTAAGAAGATTTGTTCAACAGTGTTTTGGCAAAGAATGAATCTAAGATGGCCTGATGCCAGGTAAGCATGTCTGGTGAAAATTAGGGTTATAACATATGCCCCCTAATGTGTGAGGTCAGAAGAGCATCTGATGGCCGAAATACATTAACAATCTTCACCAACATTCCAAACAAGTGAGCCCAGAACCAGAAATCGATAGGCACTGTCTGAAAAATAATAATTGTCTCACCGAGGCGGGCATACCCATGCTCGGGATAAAATAAAATCATGGCTACCAATAAAATACATTGTAGATCCATGTCATATAACTATATAAAGTGTAGCCGCAAGCAATACATAAAAGAGCTACATCTCGAAATCAAAAAGATATACATGTAGAGTATCCATCTTCTAGAAGCTGATAAGGTTTGATGGCTGGAGCTGAGGTCTTCAGGGCTCGAGAAACAACTTCAAAATCTTCAAAACTCGGGTAGGAGTGTAATATGAGTGTATGACTTCACTACCCAGAGGTCTTCGATGGCTCGTCAGTCATGGACTAGAGAATCTTGATTATCAGACTGAAGGCTTCATTGATTTCGAACAAAGACTTGATTGGAATTTTGGGATGGTCGGGCATGAGAGAAAGAGACAAACTGTAGAGGGGACGACTCAGGCTTGGTAAAAACTTCCCTTGGACAATAGCATGACAAATGATGAGACTCAGGTAGCATGGCATTAACATAAGTTTACAAGGCAGGAGGCAACATAAACTCTCCATATGTTTGGAAGAATAACCAAACGGAGGAGGACACATCTCAATGTAGCGGGAACAACTTCCTAAGGTCATATTAAATCCCAAGGTTTGACGAACAAACTGAAAGATGTGATTTATCCAAGGGAGACTCATTGTGCTGCCAATACAAAGAAAATACTTTTCCCTTCCTCTTTTTGGGGTATATTTGATTTTTTTGTCTTTTTCAATAATTTTGGAAAAAGAATAAAAGAATGCTACATTACAAAGGAGGAATCGAGTGTCACAAACATACTAGTTCCAAGAGCACGGAACACAAGGATGCTCAAGGCAAAGGGACATATGCAAGAAAAGGACACTTGGGAAAAATCCTCGAGGGGCCAAAGGTGTCGAGACGCAGAGGCAAAGTGCTACAGGGCTTGCATATAAGGCATGCTTCAGATGGTTCAGTTGAGAGCAACATGGAGCTGGCATTAGACCAAAGATGTAGGTATGCAAACACGGTTAACAAAACACACAATCGTAACATCCTTCGATGTAAGTTTAATGAGCCCAAAGAAGGTAAGCTCAATGGTTTTTCATATTTAGAGAGTCTGAAAAACGTAAAAGGAGACTCCATTGGGGTACCTTTTTTGAAAGTAGTCTAGTCAGTTAGAAAAAGGGGTAAACTAGCACCAACAAGACGTCTATTCAAAACCATTTTAACGAGTGTAATAAAGACAAGATCACTCAGCCATTTTTTCATTTTTAAGGAGTCTGAAAAAAGCTTAACTATGGACTCTGTCATGAATGTTATTCTGGACCATTTTAACGAGTGTGAAATACTAAGGTCACTCGACGATCTTTTCAATTTTAGGGAGTCTAAAAAGAGCTTAACTATGGACTTCGTGGGGGTTCCTTTTTCGTACATTTAGTCCCTCAGGCCCGAAAAAGGGTTAAAATGATACCTGAGGGTACTCTTCTAGAGAACTGAATTTCCTTAGAGTATACCTTTGTTCGTATAGTTGATCGTCCAGACCGGAAAAGGGGTAAACAATTTTCAGATAGATGTGACTTCAAATTTCAGTTTAATGAGAGTGAAAGGCCACAAGATCGCTCAGCAATATTTTCATGTTTAGAGGGTTTGAAAAGGGCTTAAAAGAAGACCTTTTATGTTCTGGGAGTCTCGTGGGTGAGGTCAAGAGTCATGCAAATGAGGCTCAAACGTGTAATCAGGAAAAACAAAAAGGACTCCCGAGCCTACAGTCATTAGTGACAGCATGGACACCATAATGCAACGAGGATCTATCTAGGGCATCCATGTTCCGGTAAGCTCTACCACCAAAATCGCGAAACTTCTAAAGAAACAATGATGGTTCTGTGTTGCAACCTGATGGGATCGATCCTATGGAAAAGGGATAGAGACAATGAGATACAAAAGTAGGGGTGGAAACCTAACCTATATGCTCAAGTTGACCATCTAAGATTTTTTCCCCATGGACCATCAAAAGTGACCCAAAACTCGAAAAAAAAAATGTCTTGATACCTGATCGTAACCTTCCAAAGCAACTCCTGAATCACTCTAAATGGTTTTCAATTCAAAGAAAATGATAAGGGGGGCCAAAAAAGGGCCAAAAAGTCTATAAATAGAAGTTGGCAACTCATTATCACCATTGTTGATTTGGAAATTGACTCTGGAGCAAAAAATCCCTTTTGATAAAAGTAGTGATTCCAGGAGCTATAGTGGACGAAACGACCATTCGTCTCGACCAAGTAAGTATTAAAAACATCCCTTTTTCTTTTTAAATCTTTATTTAAGCATTTAATTTGGTTTCTTGGGGGGGCGTCGACATTTAAAAGGTCGGCCCTAGGTCCACGGGGGTTGTCCTATAACATCCCGTGTGTACACTCGCTCTGTCTAATGTCAGAGCGCGTGTACACGCGACTGTCATCTCAACATCCCGCATGGAACCTCCCATGAGTGAAAAAAGGTTTAAAAAGAAAGGCCTAACCCTGTGAAAAATTTCCCATGTGTAGGATGTATGTGCAATGGAGAGAACGAGAGCATGAAGATATCAATGCGCTAGTTGGGGAAGACCCTAACGTTGTGGCAGTGTTAATGCAATGTGGCTTGCTCAAGTTTTTTCTGTGTCCTTTCATGAGATCACAACCTAGGTTATTGAATGCCTTGGTTGAATACTGGCACCCTGACGCAAAAGTTTTTATGTTAGAGGGGTAGTCACTGGTTCCTACTACAGAGGATATATACTTTTTGACTGGCCTCTCTAGGAGAGGGGAACCAGTCGATTTCCATACATTTCCTTCAAGGCCTCATAACATATCGGAATTGATAGGAATTTATTTTGATGTTGGTACAAACCGATCAAGATCTCAGGTGACAATAAGCAAGATCACCGATTTATCACTGCAGGTGATTGTGTTTCTTATTGTGCAGATGACTGGTTCTGCTGCTCTACATCAGGCGTCCCGTGCACAGATGAACTGTGCAGTCCAGTGCTTAAATGCACAGATATTTGACTGGAGCACTACACTGTTGGATTGTATGAAGAGGTAGCTAACAGATTGTCGGTTGCGGACGCAGAGGAACTTCGTGTTCGGGACGATTCTATGCTCTTTGTTATTTGAAAGAGTTCCTAGTTTCATTCCTCGAGTGGTGGTATGAGGACATCAGGCCTCTCTTCCTATGGTTTGCAGATGGGCGGTGTTGTTGCCATGACAGGGTGGTGGAAGGACCAATGAGTCCTTTGATGATGACTTATTTGCTTGGTTGTCGCGGAAGATCCCATCCATAGAGGATTATCCTTATGTTGGGATTGATTTCTCGAGAGATCCCGAGATCCCTGTACCTCCAGGCGAGGAGCGAGGTGAGATGGGTAAGTTTGCATCATTTTTTTTAAACATATATAATTTTTATGTTGTTTTTTGTATAAATCATTTTTTTATACTAGAGTATTTGACAGATACGTGTCTATTGTGTTCAGATGTGGGACCCTCACGACCTGCATATTATGTGAGGAACAAAAGTCATCCTTAGTCGGGGGTTGCACCTGCCGCCACAGGGGGACCAGCAGTAGAAAGAGATATTCCAGTCGGCGAGGTGTTGACAGGCAAAATTGACCGCTCGTCAACTGGAGGAGTGAATCCGGTATGGGGTTGTCTAATTAACCCAATCCATTTGGATTAATTCACTTCGACGGGTTTTGCGGCTCCATTGGCCGATCTAAGTCCTAAAGAAAGAAAAAAATAACTAAAGTAAAAACAATAACCTAATAAATAACAATTACTAAAATCTATAAGTACATTTAAATGTATATATGCACAATTTATTTAACTAAAATATGATCAATAACTTTATATACAATCTGTACAAAACATGAGTTTTAATCTAAACTCGTAAAAATCAAATGTAGATTGATTACTTTAGCGATAATAATAAAGAAAGTGAAAATACTATCTAATTTTTTGGGTTTGTTTTCTTAGATGTATGCACTCATGAAATCAAACATTAAACTGCCTAATTGAACATAAAATAATAGATAGTAGAAAATGTTCTATACGTGGAAAAATTCTATATTCAGCGAACTAATGAAATCAAATAGCAGGCTAACATGTTATTGCATCCAATGTATGTTCGATATTAAATATCCAACCACCTTTATCTGAGAAGTGAACCTGCAGCAGATCTTGAGATTGCTCCAAATAAATGCGAAACAATAATGTTGGAGATTGAATTATAATAATAGAACATTTAATAGATACAGTTACAGTAATCATATGATTTGCAAATTTCTACGACGAGATAAATCTTCCTGTAAGAACTTGCATGCAGACATTCAACAGAAATTAGAGATGAATCTACTAATTTAAATTGGATAGATGATCATTGTGTATATATTGTATCTGAAACATAAGATATGAGAAACATATAAAATGAATCATGTCAAATGGTAATAAATCACGACGATGAAATAAATCGCCATCTATTATCAAATTAACATACACATAACCTGAATCAAAACATCATACAGAAAAGTTAAAGCTATAATGTGCATTCTGTTTCATTCAAGTCTGCGATAAAAACGCCCATACTCTTGCCCCAGGCTGAGATGATGCAATGTTTACAAAATGATATGTTTATATAGGTTTCAGGAAACATAATTGTTTCCTGTTCATAAGATCAAATTGGTTTCAAAAAATAAAGGGGGATGCAACCACCCTGATTTCACTAGATATAAAAAAAAAACACCAACAGTCTAATCTGTTTACTCAAAATACAAAATTGATATGGCTGGGAGATCTCAAAAAGTGTCTCATATCATATTTGAGATCATGGGCTCCTTAATTATCCTTAAAACAAAACAAAATAATAAGATCTCATATATGTTTTCAGTCATCAAATCAAACAATTCGAATTTTCTTAAGTGGCTATAGAATCTTGCGATTCTATAGCTAGTTATAATATGAAATGCAATCTTATTTTATTGAATAAACAAAACAGGCTAATCTTAATAAGAAAAATAGTTTATTTAATCAAATCGAATATCCTAACTTAAGAATGACACAATCATGCTATTAAATAAAATAAAAAATCATACCTCTAATCATGAAATCAAAACATATCAAGAAACTTTGGAATTAATGATAGCTGTAGTTGCCTCTAAGTTTTTGAAAATCACATGACCTGTAGTTTTCAAATGCTTCTCCTTCCCTTGGATGATGGATTCAAGTCTGTTTTTTTTGTTTGTCAACATATCAACTTGGTCTCTTAAATACTTGAGTCGTGACTGTAGCAGTGGAACATCGGTATAGTATCTGTCGATCCACGATCGGCACACATCACATTATGACTGTAAGGAGTTTGCATTAGAATGAACAACATTATGGGTTGGAGAATCCTCCATGAGAATGGTAGATTTATCACAGAGCTAGTTACCAAGAAACTCTGGGTTGTCCTTTAGACAAGGAGGCAAATTATTAACATAGTTATAGGGTCGGTCAGGGTATAACCCGAATGACACAGGATCTTCTTCAGCAAGGAATTTGTTAATTTCTGAGTTTGATATTTCGCTCACTTCAATCATGTTGATCGTGCCTGCATGGGGGTTTTCTTTGTTTTGAAGACTTCGAGAAATTAACTGCCCATCTCTTTTGTTTTTGAAATTGACATCAACATTGTCTTTTAACTTCTTTCCTGTAGGTTTATTCGCAGTTTTAATACAATCCTTTGGATGTGTAACCGGTCGACTGTCCTGTTGAATGATCTTAGGGTAGCTTGAGGGTTCATTGTTAGGGGAAAAATCACAAGGCTGGAGAGGTGGGGGAGAGGCCGTTAGGTTCACAAGGGTTTCCTCAATGACTAGCTTATCTACTTGTCCCAACTCAGGGTTGCCAAAACCATTTCGTGTAATGAACGAATCCCAACAATCATTTTTTGACTGTAACTAGTGCATGAGGATGATTTTAATGAGGCCATTGTGAAACAGACTTGAATCTGACCTCTGTTTCCTAAATCTTTTCCCCATTTTATATAGACTTCTGAGTAGATAATAAGGCATATTCAATAGAAAACCAATAAAACTCATAAGCAGGCATAAATGATATAGGAAAACAAGTTTGAATCATCCCTCACATGTGATGAATTGCTTCACTATAGCAAGTAAATCATGCCACCTAGGTTTCAAGAATGAAATTGGCATACCTCGATCACAGATGGTTATTTTTCGTGAGGTAAACAATAACGTCCAAGGGACTTCCTCCACTTTCGCGTTTTTGAACCATTTCTGACCAACCGCTGGCAATCCCGTGGCTTGACTTAGGAACTCTTTTGTTACTTCCAATTGCACATCATCGATTTTTTCCCTACAACCATCAAAGGTTAAGGCAAACTCTTGGGCGACTTGAAGATTAAAACCCTGAAATTTTCGATGAAAATATGCCAACCATTCCTTTCCAAATCTTCCCTAGCATTATCATACGAGAGCAAGGTTTGTATGTCGTTCGGTTCGACCCTTACCACTGGAGCCATACTGAACAGACGGGTGATTAACGCACAACACACAGGTGGGGTTTTCAAAAAGGAAACAAAGCCATAGCCCCGAGCCTTATCAATACATGTTGTGATGATTCAAACGATGGGCAAGGTGTTTAATCAAAATGCATGTGAAGAGTTTTGTGAAACTCGAGACCATTCTAAGGAGTAATGGCATCCTACATGTTGTATTCCACCTTGGCGTTGGGTACATGCTAGGACCAGAGTACTCTGAAAACATAGTGTGTGCATCATAGTTTGATTGCAAAATTAGGTAGGTTTACAAAAATCAAATAGTCAAAAGTTTCATGGAAGAAATATGATAAAAAATCAAACCAAAATCCATACAAAAAAATCGAATATCAAATGGTGGGGGTCTTTCGCTCATACAACCATAAATCTCTTAGGCATGCTTAGAATCGAAAGGGTCACAAACAAGGAGAGAAACATGCTCATAGAAAGAAACCACAATTTTGTAATAAACCAATATGCTTTCAATGAAAATTTAAAACAGAATAGTAACAATAGTTGTGAGTTTTCATGCTTTCAGTCATGAAAACGAAGCATGAATAGATGATAGGTAAAATGTGACGATTTACAACTGTCGTTTAGAGAAACGCTCATGAAGAGTAATAAAATTTCATAGACCCTGTGTAGGCAGCTTATAAAAATAATAATTACATAATCGCTACCAACAATGGCGACATGCTGGGAGAAGCAGTTATCTCTGTCACACGAACGAGTTCAGGTTAGAATAATATGAAAAACTTCGAATCGAAAACAACCGAAAAGTTTTTTGAGCATCTCAAATAATTATAATGCAGTCTAGTTTCAGACAACTGTTATTTTTAAAGAAACGAAAACTGGTGACAATCTTAGAAAAAGAGAATCCTGATGTAAAGTTAAAATCTTCAATATTGTTGACAGGGTTGTTGCTACCAGCATGCGTCCATAGCCTCGACAGGTATGTCAATTAACCCACTCTGATATATGTATCCTATCAAGAAATTAGAGATCAGAACGAAAGACGTTTAAGGTCAAAACAAAATCCATATCTCAGAATTTTCTTTTACCTGACATTGCTTCGCTGCCAGCGGGCCTGTTCAGTACCCCGGTGAAGTTATCTTGGAATCGTGCATGCATTTACCTGCTACCAACAAACTTGTTCAGTGTCCTGGAGGTTTTACAAGCACTTCCCACAGCTCTCTGAAAGTTTATATTATAGTTTTTTGAAGATATTCAATACAGCGGGGTGACGCTAAAAATTATAGTTTTTTAACACATCTTTATATGTCACAGACCTTAAAAAAAAAAATTAGTTGTCCTTCATCAAGATCTAGAAATAGTTTATTAATAAAACTGACTTTCAAGAACAGGGAGACATCATTGAGTTATTCTCATAAAGAACAGGGACAACGTAAAAAGGATTTTTATAGATGGTCGTGAATACTTTCAATTGTAGATTGAAACCAATAAAATGCTTTTCAAACAAAAAGTCATCTTCAACAAGGCTACAATTTCAAAGAAATACAACAATTGATGTTTTAACAACTTTCTGCAGTCATTTTCGAGGGGAAATTTTATGTTTTCTTTGTCTGAGCTAGCCCATGGTGCAGGCATATGTGTTTCAATAGAAAGATCGATAAGCAGAAATGAGAACCAAAACAAACCAGAAAAGAAAAACAAACAACAAATAAAATAAACAGAAAATATTTACAAAGGGTGTATGGGAGCGTCATCAAGCAAAGTACTTTTTTAGAGCTTATCCATTCACCGGGAAGGTGTCTGGCTGTCCCTCTAAATTATGTAAGTGAAAGGAACTGGGACCCCGTTTATCAGCAATTAAAAATGGCCCCAACCACAAGTTTTGAAACTTAGTATGCTCTCATTTTCCCTCATGACGTTTGTCCCATTTTAGGACAAGGTCACCTACCTCAAAATTTCTGTCAGAGGCAGAATTGGAATCAAACTAGTTTTTAACAATGAGTTGATGTTGATCCAATTTTCATTTTGCTTGAGCCCTTACTTCCTCTAACTTTAACAAAGCGTTAATTCGACTCTCCAAGGGGGAACAGTCTTCTTCCTGTACCTTCTATGATAACTACAGAGATGGAAGAAGGACATGCGGTGGAAGAATTGCTTCCCTGTCGTAAACGAGAAAGAAAGGTGAGTTACCCACAGTAGTTTTAGGAGTTACTATGTCGGCCCAAATTGTGTTCAACAGTGCATTATGCCAGTTTTTATGGTTTTCGTAGACCGTTCTCTTGATAATTTTGATCAGATTTTTATTAGTTGATTCCGCTAAACCATTGCCTTGGGGGTAATAGTTGGCAGAGTACTTTAATTTAATTCCTTTTTCTAGAGCGAAATCACTCATTTCAAGAGACAAAAAATAGGAAACATTGTCAAATACTAAGCATTCAGGAATACTGAAATGAGTGATGATATTTGAATTCAGAAAGGATATCACTTGGCTAGTATTTACAGCTTTTAATGGGGAAGCCTCGGACCACCTGGTGAAATAATCTGTGGTTGTTATGATGTATTTATGTTGTTTCAAGGATACCGTATTGATTGGGCCTATAATATCCAGGCCCCACTGCTGAAAAGGGGAGTCTACCGAAACTGGTTGCAAAGGGAATGCTGGTTTCTGTATCCGTCTGAATGCCTTTTGACAAATCACACACTTACGACATAAGGCATGAGCGTCTTTGAAAAGGGTAGGCCAGAAATAACCTTCTCTTAATACTTTGTGGGTGGTGGTGTCTCCACCGATATTCCCACCAGCTTCCCCTGCATGTAACTCCAATAAGACTTTTTCTGCTTCATCATTTTCAAGACAATGTATAAGTATTCCATCAAAATTTTGGCGAAACAAAATACCATTAATCAGCTGAAAAGAAGCAGATTTTAATCTTAGTGCTCTCCTTTTTTGGGGATCAAGGTGACGGGGAGTTGATCCGTGTATAAGACAAAATTTGATGTCGTTGTACCAGGAACTAACAAGGTTTTGTGCACAACAAATTTGATTTTGATGGTGTTGATCTGGATTTAACATATCAGTTTCATTTTGTTGTCCTATAGCTGAATCGGTGACCAATTTGCATAAACCTTGGCCTCTAACAATTTGTGCTGGGGTGATTTCTATGTCATATTCTTGTAAGGATGTGACCTAGTTTGCCCTTTTTTCGACTAGTTCTTTCTATACTAACAAATTTCTGACAGCCGAGTAAGGGACAATGATTTTCGTCCTAGATTTCAACAGATAAGATCGAAACTGTTTTACTGCTTTAAAAACAGCAGAAGCTTGTTGATCTATGACTGGGCAATCAAGTTTTGCTCCCTTGAAGGCTGAGCTCATAAAGGCAATTGGGACTTCGTTATTTTCAGTGTTCTTTTGAGTTAGGACAGCAGCGTAAGATCAGTTAGAGGAAAATGTGTAGAGGGTGAAGTCTTGCAAAAAATCAGGGCTCATTAGAGAAGGAGCATCTATTATGGAATTTTTTATTGAATCAAAAGCCTGGCTTTCTAAAGGTCCCCAATGGTACTGTACATCCTTTTTTATTAAGTTTTGTAATGGTCTCAGCATTTCTGAAAAGCTGGGGATGGATCTTCTAACAAAGTTTATCTGTCCTAAGAAAGATTGCATGGAATTTTTTGACGAGTGAGGGGGGAGTTTTGAAATTACTTGGGTCCTTTCAGGGTCGATAATCATCCCTTCATTTGATACAATGAATCTGAGGAGATTACCTTGTTCTACTGTGAAGACAGATTTTTTAGGATTTAAAGAAATGTCGTACTTACGATATCACTATAGAACAGATCTTAAATGAGCTAGATGATATCCTTTATTTTTTTAGAAGACAGTGACGTCATCCAGGTAAACTACTATAGATTGATTGATTAAGTCGCGGAAAGCGATATCCATCGCTCTCTGAAAAGTGGCACCGGCGTTTATCTTTCTATAAGCGTAGGTGCCCTATGGGGTACGGAAAGTAGTTTTGAGCTGGTCTGGGGGAGACATAAGGACTTGGTTATACCCTGAAAAACCATCCAACAAGGATAATCTTTCAGAGACAGATACTTGTTGAAGGATCTGCTCCATGGGAGGGACAGGGTAGTTGTCTTTACCAGACGCTCGGTTAAGATTTCGGAAATAGACACATAGTCGTATTTCACCACTGTTCTTTCTGACAGGGACAAAATTAGAGACCCATTGTGTGTGCCTTACTGGGAAGATTATTTTAGCATTCAGGAGTTTGTTTAATTCCTTCTTGACTGTTGGTTCGAGTTTTGGGTGCATCTTCCTTAACTTTTGTTGAAAAGGTTGGGTCTAGGGTTTCATGGGAATAATGTGTTGTATGATGTTAGGATCAAAGGTTTTTAGGTCATCGTATGTCCAGGAAAAAACATACTTGAATTCCTTAAACAAATTAATAAATTCTACCTTTTCTTGCTCAAAACACCCCTACCCCAAATTGATGCACTTTGGCTTGTCTTTAGTTCCCAAGTTTACTTTTTCATGTGTCAAGGAAGAACTATGCGTTTTACAATTCACTGATTTTCTGAACTTATCGTGAAGATCATAAAAAATTTCTAACCTAACCACATATTTCAAGATAGATTTTACCATGTCTGATGCAAATTCCGAGGATCTCGGATCTGGTATTACCGTAAATTTGCGAAGATTTTCATCATGGGTACCTTCGTCGATCACTACGCCCTGGAACGTTTCTTCCATATGCAGAAAACTTATGATTTGTTGATCATCATCGAAGACTCTCCAATTCGTGATGTTGTCCATGACGGACAGTCTAAACAACAGTTCTATGGAAAATGCATTCGGAGATAGGCCTTCTGCAGGAAAAAAATTTGAGGCGACATTAGCTAACAAATCGACCTCAGAATTATTTAATCTAGGAATATAATTTATGTTAAAAGCAGAAAACTTGTTCATCAAATTCCATACCTCAGTCTGATAGCTTTTAAGGTGTGGAGATAAACAGTGGATAGAATTTTTTACCTGTCTAACCACGATTTCTGAATCACCAAAGACAGTCAAATTTTGAATGTTCAAATCTAGTGATTTTCTGAGACCTTGCAGGAATGCCTCATATTCAGTCATGTTGTTTGTACATTCGAATTATAATCGGCAAGAAATAAAAGTCTTGTTACCTGCTGGATCGATGAGCACGCACCCTGCACCCGCTCCTTCCTTATATTTTGACCCATCGAAGTAAAGAGACCATATTTTATTTTTGTCAGATGCATGTGACCACTGAGAGAAGGTTGTTGACTATGTGCATGTCATAATTTCAGATTGTTGTTCCGGGTCAGTGATGGTAGAAGTTTTGGACATGAAATTGCCGAAAAAAGTGTCCATCCCCTGTATTTCAAGTGAATTGGCAGAAGTAGTGAATGGTTCATTGGGATCATTTAAATCAATTACCGTGAACTTAAGATAACGTTCACGGTTTACCTTGATTATGTTAGGCTTTCCATTCTCGGGCAGCCACAAGTGAGACCAATCCGTTGCAAAATAGCCATGTAATTGTTCTGACCAATCTCTACTTAAAAAAAACCATATACTTCTGGGATATATACAACAATGATATCAATCACTTGATGAACTTTAGGATTAGATGATAATCTGATAAGCACATTTTTTAATTCGCCTATCACTTTAACACTAGTTTGATCAAGCTGGATAATTTTCAAGGTGGACGGTTGAACTTCAGCATTAATTTTTTGACAAACAGACCAAGGCATTACGTTAGATGATGCACCTGAATCTACCATATAGTTATTTACATTCCTATTGAAAATTTCAAAAGTCAACAAAAAGGGAGGGACATTTCTGCGAGTATTAATAGTAGAAGCTTGTTGTTTTTTAATCGCACCCCCTGAAACTAATTTATCTACATTTGTTACATTATTTACAGGAAGGTCTCTTTTATTATGAGGTTCGGATGTAATTTTGGTGGAGACCTTCTGAGGAGTTTTGGGGTTGTTTTAAACACATTTGTTGTTGTTTGAATTGTTGTTTTTGTTGTTTTCCACAATATTCTGCAACATCTTTTGCAAAAGAAAAGGGAATTTTAATAATTCATAAACATAAATGTTAGCCCTCAGTTTCTTTAGATCTTCAATCAAATCATAATATAAACTTGGGTTTGTTGAATTATGTTTAGTCTCAATTGATTTAGACTGTTTTGGAGGTACAATAGTCGCAATTTCATAAGAAGGCTTATTTGTTGTCTTGCTCATGGTATTGTAAGGATGCACTGTTTCGAAATTAGCTTGAAAAATGCTATCCGAAAAATGTTCGAAAATGTTTGGAGAGGATTCATCTTCTTCTACTGTCTCTTGTTCAGCTACTTCTTCAGGAATCTCGGGAGGAATCAAGTTATCATGTGCTTCTAGGATCGTTTGAATAGAAAATTGTAAGCTTTCTAGATTTAGGCCTTCAGAATTTGAGTTGGGTCGGTTTGTGGGAAAAGGATTCCTAAAAGGGGGTTTGTAAGGCCCTTTACTCGAAGAATCTTCTTCAGCCGATCTTTTCAAATCTATAACTTGATTGGATAACTTCTGAACGACTTTCTGTAAGTTTTCTAGATCCGAACTCTCAGGTTGAGCTTTGTTTTGGGGAGGTCTAGGAAGGATTTCGATTTTCTTCTTGGAGGATGAACTATTCTCTATCTCGTTACCGGTATTGTATTTTAAGCTGAGAATATCTTTCTTGATTTGACTCGCCTCTTCGAAGGCTTCTAACAATGTGGATTTCTTGGACCTCTTTACCCAAATGGCTATGTTTTGATGTAAGGCTTTCGTGTAGTATGCGACAATAAGATTCTTGGCAGGCATCGAATCCATGGGGATTCGATTCTTTAGTGTCAGGAACCTTTGATTAAAGTCTTTTATCTTTTCTTTGGGGTTCATTTTTAAACTAGAAATCTCCATGAATAGAACTTCAGGAGACTTTTCATCTCCGAACTTCTCAAGGAAACATGACTCAAATTTACCCCATGACACAATGGTGTGGGGTTGTTGGGAAAAGTACCAAGTAGAGGCATTGCCTTCAAAGGTGTAGGGAAACAATCTACACACTACGTCTTCGTGCTCAACACTACGGAGACTAATGGCTAGCATAAACTTTTTGATGTGATCTTCATCGATCTGCTTGGAGTCTGGGTCAAATTTAGGGAGCCATTTCTCCGGATGTTTAGGAAAAGGATGTTGGGGACCAGGTATGGCCACTACATCTTGGTCAAGCTAAGGTCTGGCAGGATTGTTTGGATTGGCCATAGGTGTGGGTGGTTTCGAAGGTTGAGATGAGGAACTACCTTCATTTGAGGATTCTTCTCCAAAAGAAGAAGGAGATGAAGGAGGTGGTAATGGTGGGATACCAGATCCTCCTGCTGCAGGAGTGAGGGTATGATCTGGATCCGTAGAGTTTAAGGTAAGGCCAGTACCTTCAAGTTTCTCTCTGATATCAGAGAAGTCTAATGGTTGGTTAAAAGGTCAACCTGATTGTCTGATACGGGCTAAGGCACTGTGCGTTCTTATGAGGGATTGACGAACAATCTCTTGTATGTCGCCACATGGGGGATTTGGAGTTACTGGTTCAACTATGATCCATGGATCATCGTTTGATGTGGTTGCTATTTGAGGGACAATGTTGTCGTCTGAATGACTTCTAGTTACTATAGGTGAGCGGGTAGGTGGGGGAGGAGTCTTGCGACCTCCTCGTGCCATTAATAGTTTCCAGGCCCTCCTTCTAGTGCCATTTGTTGACGGGTGAAACTGATCTCTCGTCAACTGGAGGAGTGAATCTGGTACGGGGTTTTCTAATTAACCCAAGCCATTTGGATTAATTCACTCCGATGGGTTTTGCGGCTCCGTTGGCCGATCTAAGTCTTAAAGAAAGCAAAAAATAACTAAAGGAAAAACAATAACCTAATAAATAACAATTACTAAAATCTATAAGTACATTTAAATGTATATATGTACAATTTATTTAACTGAAATATGATCAATAACTTTATATACAATCTGTACAAAACAYGAGTTTTAATCTAAACTCGTAAAAATCAAATGTAGATTGATTACTTTAGCAATAATAATAAAGAAAGTGAAAATACTATCTAATTTTTTGGGTTTGTTTTCTTAGATGTATGCACTCATGAAATCAAACATTAAACTGCTTAATTGAACAGAAAATAATAGATAGTAGAAAATGTTCTATACGTGGAAAAATTCTATATTCAGTGAACTAATGAAATCAAATAACAGGCTAACCTGTTATTGCATCCAATGTCTGTTCGATATTAAATATCCATCCACCTTTATATAAGAAGTGAACCTGCGGCAGATCTTGAGATTGCTCCGAATAAATGCGAAACAATAATGCTAGAGATTGAATTATAATAACAGAACATTTAATAGATACAGTTATAGTAATCATGTGATTTGCAAATTGCTACGATGAGATAAATCTTCCTGTAAGAACTTGCATGCAGACATTCAACAGAAATTAGAGATGAATCTACTAATTTAAATTGTATAGATGATCACTGTGTATATATTGTATTTGAAACATAAGATATGAGCAGCATATAAAATGAATCACGTCAAATGGTAATAAATCACGACGACGAAAGCAATCACCATCTATTATCAAATTAACATACACATAACCTGAATCAAAACATCATACAGAAAAGCTAAAGTTGTAACGTGCATTCTGTTTCATTCAAGTCTGCGATAAAAACGCCCATACTCTTGCCCCAGGCTGAGATGATGCAATGTTTACAAAATGATATGTTTATATAGGTTTCAGGAAACATAAATGTTTCCTATTCATAAGATCAAATTGGTTTCAAAAAATAAAGGGGGATGCAACCACCCTGATTTCACTAGATATCAAAAAAACCACCAACAGTCTAATCTGTTTACTCAAAATAAAAAATTGATATGGCTGGGAGATCTCAAAAAGTGTCTCATATCATCTTTGAGATCATGGGTTCCTTAATTATCCTAAAAACAAAAGAAAATAATAAGATCTCAGATATGTTTGCAGTCTTCAAATCAAACAATTCAAATTTTCTTAACTGGCTATAGAATCTTGCGATTCTATAGCTAGTTATAATAGGAAATGCAATCTTATTTTATTGAATAAACAAAACAGAATAGTCTTAATAAGAAAAATAGTTTATTCAATCAAATCGAATATCCTAACTTAAGAATGACACAATCATGCTATTAAATAAAAAAAATCATACCTCTGATCATGAAATCAAAACATATCAAGAAACTTTGGAATTAACGATAGCTGTAGTTGCCTCTAAGCTTTTGAAAATCACATGAACTGTAGTTTTCAAATGCTTCTCCTTCCCTTGGATGATGGATTCAAGTCTGTTTTTTTCATTTGTCAACATATCAATTTGTTCTCTTAACGACTTGAGTCATGATTGTAGTTGTGGAACATCGGTATAGTATATGTCGATCCACGATCGGCACACATCCCATTGTGACTGTAAGGATTTTGCATTAGAACGAACAACATTATGGGTCAGAGAATCCTCCATGTGAATGGTAGATTTATCACAGAGATGGATACCAGGAAAATCTGGGTTGTCCTTTAGACAAGGAGGAAAATTATTAACATAGTTATAGGGTCGGTCAGGGTATAACCTGAATGAGATAGGATCTTCTTCAGCAAGGAATTTGTCAATTTCTGAGTCTAATCTTTCGCTCACTTCAATCATGCTAATCGTGTATGCACAAGGGTTTGCTTTGTTTCGAAGACTTCGAGAAATTAACCACCCAACTCTTCTGTTTTTGAAATTGACATCAACACTGCCTTTTAAGTTCCTTCCTGTAGGTTTCTTCAAAGTTTTAATACAATCCTTTGAATGTGTAACTGGTCGACTATCCTATTGAGTGATCTTAGGGTAGCTTGAGGGTTCGTTGTTAGGAGAAAAATCACAAGCCTGGAGAGGTGGGGGAGAGGTCGTTGGGTTCACAAGGGTTTCCTCGATGACTGGCTTATCTACTTGTCCCAACGCAGGGTTTCCAAAACCATTTCGTGTAATGAACGAATCCCAACAATCATTTTGTGACTATAACTGGTGCATGAGAATGATTTTAATGAGGCCATGGTGAAACAGACTTGAATATGACCTTTGTTTCCTAAATCTTTTCCCCATTTTATACAGACTTCTAAGTAGATAATAAGGTATATTCAACGGAAAACCAATAAAACTCATAAGCAGGCGTAAATGATATAGGAAAACAAGTCTAAATCGTCCCTCACATGTGATGAATTGCTTCACTACAGCAAGTAAATCATGCCACCTAGGTTTCAAGAACGAAATTGGCATACATTGATCATAGCTGGTTATTTTTCGTGAGGTAAAGAGTAATTTCCAAGGGACTTCCTCCACTTTCACGTTTTTGAACCATTTCTGACCAACTGTTGGTAATCCCGTGGCTTGACTTAGGAACTCTTCTGTTACTTCCAATTGCACATCACCGATGTTTTCCCTACAGCCATCAAAGGTTAAGGCAAACTCTTGGGCAACCTGAAGATTAAAACCCTAAAAATTTTCGATGAAAATATGCCAACCATTCCTTTCCAAATCTTCCCTGGCATTATCATATGAGAGAAGGGTTTGGATACCGTTCGGTTCGATCTTTACCATTGGAGCCATACTGAACAGATGGGTGATTAATGCACAACACACAGGTGGTGTTTGCAAAAAGGAAACAAAGCCATAGCCTCGAGACTTATCAATACATGCTGTGATGATTCAAACGATGGGCAAGGTGTTTAATCAAAACACGTGTGAAGAGTTTTGTGAAACCCAAGACCATAATAAGGAGTAATGGCATCCTGTATTTTGTATGCCACCTTGGCATTGGGTACATGCTAGGACCAGAGTACTCTGAAAACATAGTGCGTGCATCATATTTTGATTGCAAAATTAGGTAGGTTTACAAAAATCAAATAGTCAAAAGTTTCATGGAAGAAATATGATCAAAAATCAAACCAAAATCCATACAAAAAAATCGAATATCAAATGTGGGGGTCTTTCGTTCATACAACCATAAATCTCTTGGGCATGCTTAGAATCGAAAGGGTCACAAACAAGGAGAGAAACATGCTCATAGAAAGAAACCACAATTCTTTAATAAACTAATATGATTTCAATGAAAATTTAAAACAGAATAGTAATGATAGTTGTGAGTCTTCATGCTTTCAGTCATGAAAATGAAGCATGAATAGATGATAGGTAAAATGTGATGATTTACAACTATCGTTTAGAGAAACGCTCATGAAGAATAATAACATTTCATAGACCCTATGTAGGCAGCTTATAAAAATAATAATTACATAATCGCTGCCAACACGAGGTTGAGAGGGTCTTCAGACGAGTTGAGAGAAATTGTACCTCGCTCACTCGCACCATCCCTATGGCAGAGATTAAGGATCTGCCACTATCCATGCAGCCTCATGTAGTGGGGAACCACAGACGTGGGTCTGACTGTTTCGTCATTTGGAAAACACTGTTGACTATTATAACAGGGCCCACAGGCCCTGAACTTAGTTAGTATAGACTTTGATAGCCCCACCTGTATATATATGTTTTGAGGGCATAAGCCCCATGACTCGCTACTGGTCATATTTTTGAGGTGCTTGCGTCCAGCTATGTACGTTGGTGCTTATGATATTATATATGGATTTTTATGTCTTTTTGTGTCTTATGGATCATATTTTCCTTTAAAAATGTATTTACATGTTTATGTGTATGTCTTTTTATATGTGTGCAAGATATCAGTCTAAAATTTGATTAGCTAGAGTATCTATAACTTGGTTTAATCTCCTAGGAACATGAAAATATGTAATATAATCAAAGCTTTGTTCTAAGAGACGTACCCTAAGGAATCGTCGATGTAAAGTTAGATCATGAACACAGTAGACTCTATTTAACTGAGACACAACCAGCTGAGCGTCTAAATAGACCTAGAGATGAAAGATACCAAATGACAGGGCATCACAAAGAAACTCAATAACTGCACTGTACTCGATGACATTGTTTGTGGTGTCACCTAAGCATATACCTCCGGAAGATAATAACTGGCCTCGAGGTGTAAAAATTACCCAAGCTGCGGAGACAAGCCTCTGAGTGTGCCAGCTAGCACCGTCTACGTATCCAATGAACACCTCTGATTCTCTTGACATCTGCCACAGTGACAAAAGATAACATCAAAAATGACACATCCATAATACCAAAAGAAACTAGAAAGTAATAGTACAAAGACTATACATATGGTAAAAAAAGTTACCCAAGGTGACCTACCTATGATTAATACTTCTTGAGGTAGAGCCCATTTCTAGGCTCCACCAAAGCATTTCCCTCAAAGTCAACCAAACGATAAGCACCCTTTTTTAGAACCTCTTTTATGATGAAGGGTCCGAACCACATGGGTTTGAATTTTCCTGCCCCAGGGGGTCCTTATCTTGGTCATAGACTAGGACAAGGTTGCCTTTAGAGAAAACCCGAGGATGAACGGACCGATCATACTAACACTTGAATTTATGTTTGTGAGCCTCGTTGGCCAGGGTTGCATCATGGCGCTTCTCATTGAGCCACTCAAGGTATAATAACCGTTCTTCAAGTGGAGAAGTGTCTGGCAATAAATGTACTGCCAATTTTAGGGATGGGATCTGACATTCTATAGGCAAGACTGCTTCCAGCCCGTAAACGAGTTGAAAAGGTGAGAAACCGGTTGTAGTCTTAACAGACGTTTGGTAAGCCCATAATGTCGAGTATAACACAAAATGCCAATTTAACTTGGTTGAGTTGATTTTTCGTTGTAGGATGGTCTTAAGATATTTATTTACAGCTTCCACCTGACCATTTGCTTGGGGGTAGTAGGGTGACTAAAGTCCTTGCCACAACCCAAGCTTTGATGTTAACTCGATCATCATCTGGTTCTGAAAGTGACTGTCATGGTCAGTGATAATTTCTCTCGGGACGCCGAACCTTGCTATTATCTGGTTGAATAAAAAGAGAGTTGCAGTCTCCCCATCATCTTTAAACGTTAGCATATCTTCGACCCACTTTGTGAAGTAGTCTACGGATACAATGATATAACAGTGCCCCCTAGCTGAAGGAGGGTTGTATGTAGTGTAATCAATCCCCCACTTGGTGAAGGGACCAACTGTGATGATAGGAAACATGGGAGCGGGATGTTCCCTCATCTTCCGAGAAAATAGCTGACACGGGTGGCACTTCTTGACCGATTCGATACAATCTTTGATTAGTGTCTGCCATAAGTAACCTACTCGTAAAATGTTTTCGGCTATTTCCAACCTAGAAAAATGACTGCCACATGCTCTGGTATGGAAATCATTAAGCATGATAACTTCTTCTTCGTGAGTGAGGCATCAGCGCGGGATGCAGTCTACACCTCTTCGATACAACGTATCATCGAGTATAAGATAATTCTTAGCCTGATGGCATATATGGAAATTCTTATCATGAGAAGTAGAGGTGGGGCACTTCAAAGTCTGGAAATATACAAGTATATCTTTGTACCAGGGATCCGAAGAGGTGATCAAAAACATATCTCCTCTAATAGGCAACTCTTCGGGAATAGCATCACCTGACTCAACCAGAAGTTCCGAAATAATTTCTGCGAAGACCAGTGACTTTTTGGATTTTGCTAAAATGAAATCTAAGTCGAATTCCTGGAGGATGACTATCCATCTACTAATCTTTCTACCTATTACCCGTCATGTCAACACGTGTTGAAATGGATTCACAACAACAATGATGGTGGTCTTGCAAAATAGAACATAATGACAGAACCGTTGAACAGCATGGATTGTTTCCAATGCAAGTTTTTCAATATGAGAATAATTGAGTTTCGATCCGACTAGGCCTCGACTCAGGTAATAGATCACATATTCTGAGAACAAATCATCTTCCTGAACTAAGACCATGTCGATGGTTGACTCTTCTACAACAAGGTATAATAAGAAATCTTTGTTATAGTTGGGTGGCCGAAGCAAACGGGCAGTTGTGAGGGCATGTTTCAATACTTCAAAGGAGCATTGAGCAGCATCATCCCAATAAAAAGGAACGTCTTTCTTTAGTAAGCGCATAAATCCCTTTGTGATCTCGGCATAGTTGGCAATGAAACACCTTAAAAAATTTGCCTTGCCCTGTAGACTCTGAAGTTGAAGGATTGTGCGTGGGGGAGGCAACTGAATTATTGCCTCAACCTTGAGAGGATCGACCATGATCCCTGTTGTTGACACTATGAAACCTAACAAACGTCCTGATGTTACGCAAAATCTACACTTATTTGGATTCAAGCAAATCCGGAAGTAGCGACATAGCTCAAAGATAAGTCGGAGGTGTGTGGGATGATCTGTTCTCTTGCGAGATCGAGATGCTAAATCATCTAAATAGGCCTCGACTATATGCTTGATATCATGGAAAGCAAAATACATGGTCTGTTGAAAGGTCGCTCCAACATTTTTGAGACCAAAGGGCATCTTACGATACGTGAATGTACCCCATGGACAAATGAATGTCATTTTGTGTTGGTCTTCGAGTTTGATTTGTATTTAATTATATCCCTAAAAACCATCCATGAAAGAGAAGGCCTCGTAACTTTCACATTCATCAATTATTTGGTCGATGAATGGTGTGGGGAAATTATCTTTTGGAAAGGCCTTGTTCAAATCACAGAAGTCCGTACATACATAAATCGTGCCTTGTTTCTTATTGACCAACACAGGATTTGACACCCATTGGGTCAAATGGATAGGATAGATAAAACCAGCTTTTAGTAATTTCTCAAATTCAACCTTAATGGTTGCTTCTTTCCTAGGATTAACTGGACGAAGCTTCTGCAGAACAGGCTTGGCATCCAGATAAGTTGTGATTTCATGTTCGACTATTTTTGGATCGATGCCTGGCATTTCCTCGTAAGACTAGGAAAAAACGTCGCGAAATTCTTTAAATGGATCTGTGTAGATTTGAATCTCTCTGGGGGAATAGTCAGCTCCGACAAAAACATTCTCCACAATGCCAGGGGTTCTGGAGATATTAATCGGTATGGTTTTAGCGATAGTTTCCATATTACCCTCGGCATAAACCTCATGTGTAGCTAAGGGATTAATAGGACAAGACCTATCTCTAGTCATAGTCAAGGTGAATTCTCTGGCTTCGATTATGCTTAACTCTGGGAAGAAGTATGATCTGTGATGGAGATCGTCCTAGGGTTTGTCTGGACTAGTCATTGCTTAAATTATTTCTTCGTCAAAGGGAAAGACTAAGTCTAATGAATCGGTATCAGCGAGAGAGCCTTGAGCCCAAATAGGCTCTAGAATCGGATATAACTCTTGTGCAGGAGTTAGATCTGTGTCGACCGAAGGTTGCTGGACTAAAGAGTACGCTACTTCAGCTGCGGACAAGGGCATGGACATGCCAGGGTGCCCTGTCACTTCCATCGTGGCCGATGGGGAAGGAAGTATCCACGGATCGTTGAAGTAAGTCGTGTGAAACGATGAAACTTGGAAAATATCAACCTTATGGTGGTCGAATATGAACTTGATATCGCCTTGAGGGGGTGGGTAATCAAAGGTACCCATCAAAGATGGGCACAAACCAACCCCTACGTTGACTACGCCCTGTTGGGGATTATCAATCATCGGGACCACGGATACCTCCAATGAAGGGTCAGGTCTGGAGAAAGACAATTGATCAATGGTCACAATCCAGTCCTCGTGTGGAAACAACAAGACCTAGAAAATTGTAGCAACCACTGCTTGCATGGCATAAGTCCAACTCCTTCCTAACAAAATATTGTAGTTGAGGGATGCGTCGACTACTTCTACCTCGACGCACACGGTCTTCCCTCCTAACTACATGGGGAAAGAAGGAATGATACCATGTGGTCGGAACTAATGACCATCGAAAGAAGTGAGAAGAGTAGGTGACAGAGACAAAATGGGCTGGCTATTGGCCTTCCAACATGCTAATGACATAATTCATGTCGAGGCGCCCTCATCAACCACCATACGAAAAAAAAATCGAGTAAAAGTTTTTGTCGGGTGAGCCACTACTATATGAAATTCTACGTGGTAAGGCAGACGAGGTTTTAAGTCGGTTGTATCCAGCATGATTGTACCCAGATTACAAGTCTCGGTAGATACTAAAGAGGCTAACAAATCTTTCCTCTGGGAAGGGAAGCTTTGGAGGACCTCCAAAGAGAACATTGCACAAGGGGTTTGAGACAAATCCTCCAGCACAGAATAGTTCTAGGCAGCCCTTATGTTTGGGTTGTGAGAAGATTTCTTGAACGTGCCTTTTGGGATGCGTGTCATTGTTTCTCCCAAAGTCTTCTCAATCTGGAGAGGAAGAGATGGGATTTCAGCTTCTTTGCCCTTCTCAGAAGTCCTTGGTTTATTGTAGTCATGCGCTCTAGTCGATATAAAAGCATCACCCTTCATAATATACACATTTGTGGATGTAGGATTGTTCAAAGATGGAGAGGGTCCTTGACTTCCCCCTGCCGCGCTTGTATAGGCTTAGGTTAGGTTTTTCCCATGTTGAAATGGATTGGTTAACATGGCAGGTTGTTGTTGTGTCACAAAATTTTGGAACTCTGCAAGCCAAGGACATTGGTGGGTTGAGTGGTATTCTACGCACAAGTTGCACGTATACCTCGCCTTCTGTTTCTCAGTGTTTCCCTCACCAGCATTATTAGTGGGTTTCTTATCCCCCTTACCCTTCTTTCGTTGTTTTTTCTTTCCTTTGGGCTACTGGGTGGCCTTTGGATTTATCGATTGCATGCTGTGTACATCCGACTTTTGGGCAGGGGGAGCAATTGAAATAGTTGTCTGGCTGGCCACTGTGTGTTGTATAGACAATTGTTGCAATTGTTTCGTCAGTTGTTCAGCGGGCTTTGTTTGTGCTGAACCCATGATACCATCGGCATTTGGTCCAGCTTTCTGTCTGGTTTTATCAAGTATTGAGCGTGGTGCATCTTGAAAGATATTGTATAATAAACCATACTGAGAGTAGATTATCTCAAGTTGTTGAGCTCTCATGATGGCATCTTCTTCAGAAAACACTCTCGACATCGTGACGTCTTTGGATAACTGTGGGACCAAAGACTTAAGAAACCACTCAAGCAGGAATGTTGGTGGGACTAGCACCTTAATTAAACTCTTCCGACGTCTCCATTCTCGGATGTGATCAGAGATATGGTCAGCTTTTGTCTGTGTGAAATTGGCCAACAATTCTATGCCAGCGTTGTATCACACAGGTAATTGGAAATGGTTGAGGAAATCCATTGCCAATTCACTGAAGGAAGAGTATCTTGAGCGGTCGATCTCCATGTACCATTTCACGACACTCCCAATGAGAGTACATTGAAACAATCACAATTGTATAGAGTCATCCTTTAACGAATTAGACGAGCACCAAAGGTGAAAAGTAGTCACATCATCTCCTGGATATTCATTAGGCTTGGCCTTGAACTTTGGTATGTCCGAAGGAAACTTCGTTGGCATAGGGGCGCAACGCGGATCATGACAAATAGGGTCATTCAACAACCTTGTCAAGTCTGGAAAATGCAAGGTTTCCAAGAAAGGTAGTTTGGGTTGTTGGTGATAACCATGGAAAAAGGGACCTGGAGTTTGACTGGGACCAGGTTGCTAGGAAAATTTCAGCCGCTGGCCTGGGTTTTGGTAAAAACCATGGCCATGACTAGCATACGGGTTCTACGTGTGAGGAGACATCATCGACTAATTCCCAAAATAGGACGTAGATGGTTGGGTGTGCATTACATTTGGAGGACTTTGGGAAGGGTTGCCCCATGTCGATCCCATGGGCATATGCATAGTACCTTGTTTGGGGTTCCATTGGTTGTGAAAATAATTGCCCCAGATCGACATTCCTGATGAGGGAGCTGATCCCTGCTAAGAATTCCAAGGTCCTGATGCAAAAGAATTTCATGGGTTTGCCCCCTATGCAGGAATAGTACCCTGCATAGGAATAGGTTGTCCGTAACTGGGGTTCCCCCCAGTCAGGAAAGAATTTGACGAGAAAGCGTTGTTATCAAACGCACCAAACAAAGAAAATGATGTCGAACCAACCGACATATTATGAGAAGGTGGTCCTTCACTCCCTGCTCCAAATAAACTATGGTGCATGGGTGGCCCAGCAGATTGTTGGTGGGTGCCACTGAGCGAAGGGGGTGAAGGAGGTATATGACCTCCCCTGTAAGGGAAAGCATTAAAAGGAGTTGAAGTTCCCCCCATGTGCCCTTGCAGAGGAGTGTTAGATCTCCCTACCCCCAGACCTAAAGTCTGTAAAGTGGAGTAGGAAAGTACAGGACTTGTACCTGAGCTAGGCATCCCGTATGAGAACGGAGGGCCTGTCGCACTCGGTGTGAAAGGGGCAGTGGTCGCTGCCATAGATGGGGTGGGACCACTGCTCGAGGTAGAGGTGGTCAATATCATGGTGGATCGGACCAGTGACAGTGGGTTAGGAGGTGGAATATCCCTTTTGGTGACAACCGTAGCAAGAATTGAAGAATTCCCAAAAGAAGCGGCAGCATTTGTTTCCATTGCTCTGTGCGACACTATCAGGCACTCATAAGGGTGAATCTGTATGATGATGGGTGCCGAAATATTAGTGGTTGGAGTTTCGGATGGACCAAGAGCTTTCTCTCCAAGGTCTAAAATGGTCATTTCCTCCGGATGTTTTTCGGGTACAGTTTCCTGTGACCCAGTCGCTTCAAAAGACCCTTGTTGGTCTAGCTTTTGCCTTAGTTGTGGCAGAGGTGGCTCCAGTGTAATCGGTGATAGGCCCAGAAGCCTTTGTGACTGGTGGAGTTCGTGATCCTCCACTGTGTGAGAATATCAAAGACACACTAGGGGTTTCTATTCATTCAAAAAACAACACACACTAAAAGGGTCCCTTCAAGATAAAACAAGCAAACACTAAACTAGTTGGAAGAACAGTTACAACAACCAACACTAGAGAAACTTACCAGTGCAAGTGAAACTCAAACACGGAAGCACCCTCTGGGTATACTCTACAAAGTGTGGCCCAATGTTTGTCCTAGGTACTGTGGTATACCCCCAAAATCACCTGTGTATGTCTCTAAAAATATAGGCAACTAGGCTCCCAACGCGCGAATAGTCACCAGGTGGGTACAGTCGAAAGTCAGGTAGACCACAATGAGCAGGGTATCGAGCCTGAAACCTGTCAAGGGTATCGAAGGCAAGTGGTCCAAAATAAAACTGAGGACCTCGAATGGATTCGAGACCCACGAAGCTCTGTGGCAAATGCGATCGACGGAATCCCAAGACAAGCCCTCTATATGTGTTCTCCACTACGATTGGTCTAGATTTGGAGGGGTTATCTCCGCTACCTTTCCACATGAAACCTCATGTTTAGACCCTATGTTAGAGGGGGGTCCCATATAATTTTCATGATACTGGACTTTGACACTCCCTAACTTAGACTCCAATGCTTGATTTAATGGCCTTGAAGAGTTTCCTCTCCAACCTAATTCAAGGCCCTAACCCTAAACTAGTTGGTTGACCCTACAAACATAAAAAGTATAATGAATTTTAGATTTAGCGTTAATTTTTATGGCTTGTCTTAAGTCAAAGGTTATGAAAGTGAAACTAGTGATGTTTGAAAGACGAAAGAAAAATAAACAGAAAGTTGGAAACAAAATAACTTCTCTTGACTCAAATCTTAAACAACTTTTCAAACTAAAAATTTTCTAAGATCTTTGAACAACAAACTCAAAGCAGGATTTCACTCGACTATGAGCTACTTATGATCTAAGTAAACCATCAAGAACTTATGAAAGAAAAGACTTTTCCCTAGTTACTAATGCAAAACAACATTATTTAACCAAACAAAGAAATAAAATATTTTTTTTTATTTGAATGCTCACAAAGAAAAAAGGAAAAATATCAACAAGTAAAAACCAAGAAAACTTATGTCCTAAGCACAGATCACAAAGAGTCACTTTAAAAATAACACACAAGCAAATTAAAACTAGACTATCACACTTGTCTAAAACCCCTATAAAAAGAAAATTTTGAGGAAAACGTTTTAATGAAAAAGAAAGTTATTGTTGTGATCAAACCTAAGTTATTGACCGCTATGACAGAGACCCAAAAACCTGAGAGGTATAACTCTTGTCAAAGGAAAGGATGACTGCATCACCTTAAACAAAAAATTTCTCCACAGGCACGCTTGCTGACAGTTCAACAACAAGCATTTGCACGCGAGCTGTGTAAAGTCAAGGCGCGTGTACACACGTGTTGGCCTTATATAGGCCATGTGTATCTCTGAAACTCTTAAGACAAATAAAAGGCCAAGAAATCCAGCCCAGGAAGAGACTACTGGTACTGAGAACCAGGATCTCTTGAAGACTCAGACACTTACTTTAACAAAAAAAAGAAAACCATTCAAGGAAACAACCAAGACTAGAAAGAGTTCTAGAAAACCCCTGAGAAGGATTGTTTCTGACAGGAAAGAGGATGACTACCTATCTAAAAGAAATTTTTTGGAATCATACACGCGATTGACACTTCCTCAGCTAGCGTGTACACACTAGTTGTGGGAAGGTAGGGTGTGGGTACACGCGTGCAGAATTTATACAGGTCGCATATACCTCTGTGGGTCTCGGAAAAAAAATGCATTCAAGCACAGAAATGGAGATAACTGATATGGAAGACCAGAATCTCTCTTAGCTCAGACTTTTGTAGAAACTTTAAAAATAAGAAATGAAAACAGTTCTTAAAAATACCCAAGAAAAAACATTCCTAGAAACCCTAGAGATCCCCAGTATGGTCGCCAATTCTGTTGTGGGTGGGAAATCCCTCCTACGGACTAGGACTAAGGGTTTTATCATGCATGCAGAAATGACCTAAATATTCTTACTTTTTACCATCGTCCCATGCCTAAACCCCCATTACTCATGTAAATACAAGGCTCAAGAGATTAAGTGGATGTACCTTATTTTTCGTGTTTGATGTCGATCCCTTTTCGCGCTTGGTCGTTCTTTGACTGCAACTCTCCTCCCAATGTTGACCTACATTCACTAAAGACAAACAAAGAACTCCACATGCATTTGATATATGAACTAACAGGTTAGAGATTTAATCAATCATACAATCAATATTCCAATAAGGATGGGAAAATAAATTCTTTTATTAACTTCACAGTGATACCTTACAATGATAAAGTCGGCTACTGCTCCTCGATCCTGGTCTTGGGCTCTTCTTCCACTGTCTTCCAACTGTTTTTCTCTATACTTCTCTTTGCACAAGGATGGCTAAAGGTTGCGACAAAGGGAATGCTTAATCGGGTATAGTTTCTTTACTATGATTCTCCTCCTTTCAAATGGGACCCCTAACCCTTCTTTTATAGGCTAGAAGAAGCTAGGTATTTGGTCGAGTCACCGGCCATGCATGGCCAAAACATTTAGTTAACTTACCCAAAGTTGTGTGTTATCTCAACAACTTTCTCTTTTTCGTGCTTTTGTAGGTACACGCGGGTTGCCTTGGGTCAGGTAGCATGTACACGTGTGCAATAATGGAGCAGGGTGCATGGGCCTTTATAAAAGGGTTTTTTAAGAAGAGTTGTTCAACAGTGTTTTGGAAAAGAAGGAATCTGAGATGGTCTGATGCCAAGTAAGCATGTCTGGTGCAAATTAGGGTTATAACAAGAAGATCACATAAGAAGTCTCGAAGGGAAATCTTGTCCAATCCTCTCTTCATTCTCATGCAGAGGAATGTCTCCAACTCTTTGGAATGGTCAATGACTGGTTAATCTTTCTTGAACAATGAAGTAATCCATTTAAATATTTTCACGCACAACTCAGCCAGATGAATGCAGAAGCCCAAGCCATCACTGACCCAATTGAGCAAGTAGAAAAATTGTTATAACTTACAACAATACTGAGAGGGGGGAGGTGAATCAGTGTTGTATCAGATTTCCATTTTTATTTCCTTTCAACAAATTAATATTATTTATAGGTTCTTACTTAAATAGCAATACATGTAGAACACAAAACACAACATAGAAAATACCCTACACCCGATTTTTTACGTGGAATCCCAATGCAGGAGAAAACCACAGAACATATTTCCTTATGTTCTTATGCAAGTGCCAACTTACAATTTACAATTATTCATCTTGACTGGCACTCACCTATCACAAATTAGGACACCAATCCTCTCAAGCACCAGCCTGTGAAAACAATGAGGACACCAATCCTCTCAGGCACCAACCTGTCGCAGATAGTGATTACACCAATCCTCTCAAGCACTAACCTGTCGCAGATAATGAGGAAACCAATCCTCGGTGAGATTCAACTCATCCTAGCACCACCCTGCCACCCTAAATTAATTTTAAAAATATTCTTACAGAACTGGACCTTTATGTACAAAAATTAATTTGATAGTTTCATTGAATAGTTACAGGTCCTTTCTCTTCTCTTTTCATCCACACCTCACTCGAATATAGTGCATCCCTATTTATATTATTTTTCCTTGAGTTCCCCTTCATGTATGTGGATATGTGATAGTTACATTGTGGACATATTTTGACCAAATCAAAGTCCTTTTATTTACAATTGTATCTAAATAAAGTATGTGGATGCATGATAGTTACATTGTGGAAATTTTTTGACCAAATCATAGTCTAGTTAGTTATATGTGGGAAACAAATTGTTCTAGATATTTTGACTAACTCAAACCGACCAAATATTTATTGTTTTACCAAATTGTTCATTGTTGCAATAATTCACATTATGTTTTTGCAAATAATCTACTACGCATATATAATAAGGGAGCAAAACACAGATCACAAGTATTCAACTTATCACTTGTTCCTTGCAACATACACACCTATTCACCCCACTAGATTATGATATCGCCATGTTGACTCTACATTTTCACTCTTCCTATCGCAATCCACTTTGTCACTCAATGCATTTGTTGGATTGTTTGGGCTGACCCGGGTTCTACTTTAGGTTTCCAAAAAAACCCTGCAAACCATCATCCCTTCTGGAGACCATAAGGAAACACTGCGCACATAGTGCACAATGAAGTATCACCTAAAATGGCTTATGGGTGACTACAGGACCCATATGTTTGTAATCGTGGAAGGGAGGTTGTTGTGGGGATGTCAAACATTCTTTCTACCTCAACAGACATCATATTTATCATTCTAACACATCATTTTCATTTATTAAGATTCATTCTGCAGTAAATATCATAGTTATTCTAGTGTGCGCTGCATTTTACTTATACCCGATTCATTCATTCATCATAGCTAAGTAATAACAGGAAATAAGAGAAACATTCCACAAAGAGACACAAATTTGTACCATGGTTCACCCCCCCTGGGCTACGTCCATGAATATCTAGAAGTATTCACTCTTTTATTATTCTTCATCAAGTTATTGTGTTGTGCGCATTACATATGAGTTGAGGCTAACAAGGTCCCACCAAGCTCCACATATTGCGACCTTACCCTCGATTAAAATTCATATTTATGTCTCCAAAATTGATTCTAAGATCATTTTATAATCCTCACTGATCTCCTAAGATCATGCTCTTACACAAAAATCACCCCCCCATCCACTTTCTCATACAATATATTTATATCACAAAAATGGGTTAAAAATCGTTACAATAATGAGAAAAACCCTAACCAAATAACCCTAAGTGGATTATATTTGTCCACATTCTAACTCCATGTGTGCGGTTTTTCCAAAATCAAACCATTTTCCTCGTCAATCCATGTCCTTCTTCCTTCATTTGACTTTCCTTGTTTCCTGGCGTTGTTTTTCCCTATTTTCCAGCGCACGCTCCTTTTCTATTCCATTTCCTAACTTTCTTCATTAATTTTTGCGCTCTTCCCCAAAATGGCCTACGCCAATAGGCCCCCAACACTCACACAGAGCTCGTACCAAGCCACTCAGGTAGTGTGTACCTCCTTCATTGACTTCTCTAACTCCTAGAACCTGCCTAAAAAATTTTCAACTTGAGACTTGCACGCTCTTTTCTACGACAGTCTCCACAATATGTGAAATAATATTCTCCTTGAATAGTTCTTCACATTCCAATCCAACGTGTTCAACCTGACCCTTAGTTGCATCAATATCATTAAGCATTTGTTCTGCGCCTACTTGTAGTGGTTCCAACTGTGCCTACCTTGACTACTTATCTGCTTGTGTAGTCTTCAGCTCTTCTTGTAAATTATTCATGTCCTGCGCACTCTTCAGTGTATCTAATATTTTCATCACTTTCTGTATCTGCTTCATTTCTTTCATGATCGTATTTAACCTTTCTTCTTTCTAGTATAACTCTTGCAGTTTCTCATCCTATTGAAGATTCGTCCATAACTGTGTGCTTTTATTATATAGCTCTGTGATTTCTTGGATCATTTGTGCAATGCTCTCCATATGACCTATATCCTCATACTCTCTTTGTCTTTGTACTTCTGGTGGAGTGATAAGTGTTGCTAGGAGTTATGTCAACATTGTAATATGGCACCTGTAATCCTCCATAGCCTGCGATATATTTTCAATATTCTCCTTTGTTGGTATGTTCCCTTCCTGCGTGTTGTCAAGAATAGGTTTAAAAACCTCTTCCACCCGCTTCTCTATTCTTCCAGTGCGCTCCTTTTCTTATTCCCTCTCGAACTGCACCTGGTTAAGTGTCATCTAAAATGTCTTCTTTACTTAATTGGCGAATTGTAAACTCGTAGCATCTGCATGGGCCCTTGATTGAATTTCCTATGTGACACTTATTTGAAGTTTGTATAGTGCCTTCGTTGGAACCTTGGACAGTGCCAAGTCCAAATGATATATGTCCTTTAATGTCTTTTGCATTGTATACTCATCAACCTGAAGCATTCCTTGAGTGATCTGGAAATTTTCACTCCCCATGTTTATAATTTGTACTTCTATTTTTAATCGTTCTCTCCTGAGAAGTTTGTTGTTGTTGCTCCTTCTATTTTTGTTGTGTTGTATTAAGTTGTAATTGTTCCAGTGTGTCCTTGACCTCTGTCAACTTCTTTATTATCTCCTCCCTTTTCTTCTCCACATCATACCACGCTTCTACTGTGTGATCCTGCACTTCCTCTATGACTATCTCTGCATCATCTTCTGTGATTGTAAGCTCAAGAACACCAGTATGCACCTTCATCTTCTTGTGTTGTCCTCCTGTCTGTAAGAATGTTATTTTCATTGGCAGAGTGTTTGTCTGCGTGGTTGTAACTAGTATGTCCATATCTGGGATATATCCACATCATGTTTGGCATAAGAACATGTGTATCCTTATGTGCTCCTCCATTTGGTTCTACTATGCACTCCTTCTCATGCGCTGATGGCTTTGGGATAGTATTCTTTCACCTTGGATTCCCAGTGGTTGTACTACCCCCTATTTCTCTGGCACACTTTGTTGCCTTCCTTGTATTGGTTATTAAGATAGTTGACTATCTTGAAGGGCCAACCTCTTCTTTCTTCTTAGATATTGGTATCTTCTTAGGAATTAATGGCAACTTCAATTATTCAGGCCAATCCTTCATGGCCCACTGCACTTCTTATCCTATAACACAATACCTCAACTGTAGTCACTCCTTATTAAGATCCCTCTTGGCCTGGATCCACATTTTATTTCTTGTAGCCTAAAAGTTAGCTATGTTGATGTTCTTTCACCACTTATGGCAGTATCCTCCAAGTATTGGAAATCTTCTCTTGCATCAAATAACATGGAAAAAATACCATAATTTTCCTTCCTTTTCTTTAGATCTAAAGTGTGTCATAGTGTTGTATACTTTGATGCATGACACTTCCTTGGCCTTAGGTAAAATGCGTTCTATTTTGGTTCTCCCCAACCAATCAATGCTATAAAGATAATTAACCATGAATAATGAAACTCTGATTCAAAATCCTACACATCCTTGCAGTCTTATAGAAACAAGTTAAGTAGATACAGATCCCAACTAAGTAAACTCCCCGTTGTGCATTGTGCGACTGCTGCTATGACTCCTGTAGGTGCTTCCTCCTTGTGACACTTCCTCAAAATTTTAAATGCCATCATTTTCATCACCAACCTCATTTTGATTTCACTGATTCGGTTAATGATAATTCCCTGAGACCCTCTCTCAGTGCCATATTTCTTCTTCATCTCCTCTATTAAAGGTTTTTCCTTTGTCTTGTCATCCAAAATTTGGTTTTTCTCCATTTGTTGGTAAACCTGTGATCTCTACAATTAATTCCACATCGATTGATACAGGGCTCTCCATCCATAGGATACCTCCATGTACTATTGCCATTAGTTGTTTGAATCAATCATTTACATATTTTCCCCTCCCAAAGTGAGGAATCTCTAGCAGCTTCATGATCCACGTGTTATAAAGTCCTACAATCCACTCTTTTGGATCCAAAATGGGATCCCTTGGTGGACTTGCTCCTTTGCTCTCCATATACACTTGTTGCGCAAAATCAGGGAAATTTTTTGTGTGTGTCACATAATGATCAACATACTTCAGTTTGTTTACACATCCTAACATGTCACCAACTACTTTGACTCCTTCAGGTATTTGTGGTAATGAAAGTGTTAGCTCCTTTTTCTTGGTCAGTGTTCTTAGCACGCCAGGTTTTTCCCTAGTTTTCTTATTTCCTACTGATGGCCCTGTTTCTTGGTTCTCATCCTCATCTTATTATGTGTCTGAGTTCTACTTTCCTGTAACATCCTCTACTTGTACTTGTTCCTTTTCCTTTTGCGCTGGCTCTGCTACATGTTGTTGCACTTCTTCGGCCTATCTTATGGGCTCATCCAATTCTATTCATTCATCATCATGATCATCCATCTATCATGGTGCTCCTAATATAAGTTGTTGCATGGTGTTTTGTTCTATGATAGGGTTTTGTGTTTCACCCCATGGGTCGACATCCATTTTGTATGTCACTAGATCCTTCTCTTCTACTATCGTGGGACTAACCAGCTCAGTGAATGGAGATGTAATTGCATCCACATCGAGCACTCATTTTAGATGATTCAAATTTTCTCCGTCGGTGGATATATCTTGTGTATACTTTGCAGCACTTCGTGTATTCCTTGTGATTCATCTTGGAGCTCTGAAATTTGGTGGCACCATTCTATTAAATCTTGAAAGAGTTGCTCTCAATATTCATCAAATACTTCGAAAATACCTTCTCACACTGGGGGTTTTCTCCTTAGATCTCATTTTCACAAAGTCACAATGAAGCTTTCCATGCACAATTTCTTGTTTTATAGGTCCTGTCATAAATGATCTACCATGCCCCACTTTTTTTATCATCAGTTTTCCTCTTTCTAGTCGCTCTCTATCTCGGCGTGCTACATTTTCGGTTTGGTCACCTTTCTTTGGTGTGCAATGTATTCATGTTCTTTCATGCCACTTACTCTCTGATGTGCGCAATATTATCCAACTACATGTCTATCACTTTATCCATCCACTGCATCTTTTTGTATTTTTCTTATTTTTCAAAAAAAAAAAAAAAATTGAAGTCCTACTAAATACAGTTGCTTGTTACTTGTTACTTGTTTGATTGTCCCTATACAGTTTCAGCCGACTCCCATTCACCAATCCTTGCATCTCCTCAACTACTAAATCCTACAGTTGCACAACACCTTCATCTGTGATTGACTTTATCTGAAACGGCCCTAGCCAATGCATCATGAACTTTCCTAGGTGTTGTAAATACTTGTTGTCATAGAGAAGAACAAGATCTCCTTCCTTAAATTTTGTCTTCTTAATGTGTCTATAATTTTGTTGATGGGTCTTAAATCCCTTGATTCAACAGTAGGAACCAAACCCGCCACCAAGGCCCAATTAGACTCTGCAGCGTTTGAGATGGAATGGTTCTCCAGATCTTGCGATCTGACCAATTTATCAATGGGCTTTGTGTTTTCTTGTGAAGCCTCTCCCTTCAAGTAGGACTGTTCTTTTCTGTATTTTTCTCTTGGGTGGGACTAGTTTGAGAGATGAAAACCAGCATAAGCCAACTTGACAAGTAACAGGATTGAATTTCAACTACTGGGAAGAGGCTGAGCTTGGGATAACCCGCTACTCAAACATCCAGAAAGTGATTCTATACTAAAGGGTCTAGTAATAATACATTAACCAAATGAGCATCTAATTATTGTCTAACAACCTAACTAATAGAAAGAAAACACATATGTAATCAAGGTTAGGGTAAGAAAAATAATTCATCTACCATAACATTCACCACATGATAACACAATGATTTATCTTCATCATTAAAGTAAAGAACATCAAAACATTGCACTAGATAACTTGACAACAGAATCAATTGCTCTTACTCATTACTGCATCATTCGTGGAACAGGAAAGGAAGTAATTCTTCTCCAAGTCCAAGGACATACATCTAATGAAAATAGCTTGTCTCTGGTCCACAAAGGACTTCTAAATTCATAGCAGTCTCAAAATAATTCTCCACGGAAAAAAAAAAGAGTTCTTGCAATAACCATCGAACCTTGACTAATCGGTCGATGTCCCTATTTATAATATAAAATTCAACCAAAATTAATGGCTAAGTATAGCTTAATCAAAGAAAAAATTGCCACGTGGCATGGTCATTCAACAGTTTCTTTAACAATCTATCTGGGACATTTCTTGAAAAGGATGACTTCTTTCATATTCAGACCAATTGATAAACAGTTCTTCACAGGTTTGAGCCCATGGGAATCTATGTTGTTCCAATGGAGCTGCATATACTCCTCTGATATCCACTGCATGCACTCGGTACTTCGCCAAACTAGCGTTCATCTGTTGCAGCAAGGTCTGAGCTCTGATCGGGTATTCTGTGAACTGTTGCACTTGACCTAGATTTGAATCGACTATATTTGCACATTATTCGGTCCATAGCGAGTCTTGTTCGGCGTACAACTTGACCACCTCGCTCGAGTCGATAAACTTATCGGGGGCGCCACATTCAGGGAGCTCAGAATCCCTTATTTCGCTGATGATCCAACTCTGGTGTTCCTTACGAGTCCTTTGGAGAGGCCACAGGATTAGCTATGTTCGATAATCAGGGATGATTCTTACCTGTAAATCAACATAGAGGAAGTTTAGCGATTTAAACAACCTGTGATAGGACATAAATAAACCGAAAAGACTAATACGTACATGTGTAGCCCACTAGTCTCATCCATTTAATACTTACGTGATCTCAGTCGCTCCTTCATATGACCTATGATGACCTAGCCGAAGTCACCGCTCCTTTTGGTTAAATGAATTATGTTAGTATATCATGGAATGTAAAATCAAGTACGACATCCATGAGCATTTTTTTTTAAATTGTCATAGTAATTTTTTGACCTTTGGGGCCGAAAAGAGACGTCGAAGGCGAGTGTGCGCATGTATACTCGCAAAAGTTCAGACACCATAAAAGGAAATCCATTAAATGCCCTCAAAATCTGTATTATCAAGCGTGTAAAACATCATTCGTTAAATAACAGAGGTTTGGAGAAAGATCGGAAGGGTCATACTGGACGTTCTTTGTGACTTCGATCGGTGTTGTTTACATGTTTTGTATTTCATCCATCAAACATCTGTAGTGCATAGAGTATTTAAACACCATGTTGCATGGTGCGATTATTTCACTGGAACGCTATGTTTCACTCCTTTGTTTTTCTATAAATTTCGGGAGTTCTGTGAGAAATCTTACGCTTATGTCGAGCTTATACTTTATGGAATTCCAGTCTGGCGAATTCATCTTGGTGAAGTTATGCATAGACGTCCTCCATCACCTACAAAGGACTGAGTCACTACGCTATCGCGTAATGGGATCCCCTCCAAACACGGGAAGGGGTCCGCGGGGTGGTCGAAGTGCCAGGTCTGAGCCCCAACATGCCTGGGATTATTTCTGGTCAACTTCCCATGTCCTTGAAAGTCCAATAGGAGGTGCAAGTTTTGGCTCGAAGATGTTTTCGGCGTCCTCAGTAGAGATTGAAGTTGAAAAGGGTGCATTTGAGAAAGGCATACTGGTAAACGCACCTTCTCAGGAGCCGAAACCACGGAGAAGAGGGAGGACTAGAAAGGATACGACAAAAGGGGAGGAAGCCTGCCTCTCAGCTGAGCTAAGCACACATGTATCTATTGAGGAGTTTGTGAGGCTTCGTCAATTGTCAGAGCCAGTTGGGACTATCGACAGAGGAGACGGGAGATGAAAGGGAAGGGGAAAAGAATTAGTTCCTCCCATTGAGAGTCCTGCTCAACAGTTAGACCGGGCTAAAATTGTGATAGCTAAACTCTACCAAGAAAATAGAGAGATGTGGCATCAGTTGGCGGAAAAATACCAAGAGATATTGTCATCGCAGGGTCGCGCAGGAAACACGGTTTGTCTTTAGAGACGGCTTCGGGAAGCACATGATACAATTGTGTAGCTATGCGAGGCACAACGTACGGTGGAGGAAAATAAAATAGTGTCAGGCGCGAGTAAGGAACTAGGGAAAGGTTCGTGTGTGGGATAGGCATAATGGGTGATCCTGTGCCTTACATTCTCCTAAGTGTCGCTTTGGACAAATTTTCCTTTTTTGTTCTTTTGTTGTAAAGGTATTCTTGGTTTTACTGCTACCAGGTTGGTTGGTCGTGGCATGGCTTAGTTGTATGTGATCCGAACTTGGCGGGAGCCCTCAATACTAAATATCAGAAGTATTTTGAATGTATTATGCTTTCTTATGGATGAAAAATAGAAAATTAATCCATGTTTTCTTATCACAAATTATTAGTTTATACACATTATTAGATCTTGCAATCGTCATTGTCGTACTGTGGTTTTGCTGATAAGTTTCGTTTTGTGAAATTTTCGATATCGATTGATGCTTACGTGGCATTATCAACCCTAGATCATTAAAAATAATTAATTATAAAAGGAATTCATTGGTAGGTAAGTATCTTACTTGGGAACTCGCTCGCATCAATGTATCGGGGTCAGAGGTCAGCAGTGTCACTCTTCCCTTTGCGCGAAACTTACTATTACATATTTCTACCGAAACCGAATGAATCGGCCTTTGGAGAAATCTTTCCTGAGGCTTGCTCGTAGGAAAGAAACACTTTCGTCGGTCGACGCCGATGAAAATCGACACTCGGCTACTTTGACTTCCTAGACGATTTTTGCCACCTTTAACCTTTGTCGATGCCGAACTTCTTAAGTGAGTCGTGGAAAATTCTAGGTTGTTGAGTCCTCGAGTAGTAACTAAGTCTTTTTCAGAGTTAATATGACTCTTGTTGTATGTTCAAGCAAAATTTAATTAGTTCATTCAGGAAACATCTAAGATAAGTGAAGGTATCAGTTTCATAACTAAAATGAAGTCATTCTATGCAAAAGATTGAGTGGTACCCAAAAAATAAAAGTCATAGACCTTTTTAGGGTGTGTTGAGTGCTCAACAAATGGTGATTCACTCGACCAATGAAAAATCTTCGGTTCATAACGGGCACTCATTTATTCATACCTGTATATATTACAAAATTATATATATATATTAATTGATGAAAGTATCGTTTTAGGGCTTGACCATTCACTAGGAGGGCATCAGGTGCCCCTCTCATATTCTGCAATCGATAGGTACCTACCCCAATTTTCTCGTCCACTTGGAAAGGTCCAAGACATAGGCTTTGAAACTTAGAATGTTTTCCCTTTGGTTTGTTTTCTTTGTCCCACTTCAGCACTAAGTCTCCTACCTCAAATTTATTTTCTTTAGCCTTATGCTTATCAAACCATTGTTTTACTATCTGTTGATGAGCTAGGAATTTCGACCTAGCCTTTTCTCTCTATTCTTCCAGCATGAGCAGAGTGTCGATCCTCTATTGCATGGCTGACGAGGGTTCCTCATTCGAATCTTGGGCCAATTGGAGAGATGGTAGATAAATCTTGTTTGGGAGGATGGCTTCCTGTCCATAGACCAGAAAGTATGGGGAATTCCCTACAGCTTCCTTGGGCATGACTCTATTGGCCCATGGAGAGTTATGGAGTTGGTTGTGCCAATTTCTTTGGTTATCTGTAACCATCTTCTTCAAAATTCTTAATAGGTTCTTATTAGTTGACTCTGTCACACCATTTCCCCGAGGGTAGTAATTTGCAGAGTACTTGATCATGATCCCTTTGTCCAGAGAAAACTCTGTTAACAGGGTAGAAGAAAAGTAAGTTGCATTATCAAGGAATAGAACAGAGGGGACACCAAACCTTGTGATCAGTTATTTTTCTATAAATTGGATTACTACCTTCTCGTTTACATGATTCAGAGGAATGGCCTCTACCCATCTCGTGAAATAGTCGGTAATAATAAGAATGTACTTGTGGAGTTTTGAAGAACTAGGAGTAATTTCTCCTATGATATCCAACCCCCACTGCTCAAAAGGCCTGGAGACAGTCACTGGCTGAAGTGGGATTGTTTCCCTTTTCTCCTTTCCGACACTTATTTGAAAAGTTTTACAATTCCTAGCGTGAGTATGAGCATATTTAAACAAGGTGGGCCAATAATAGCCGACTCTAAGAATATTATGGGTGGTAGTTTTCCCTACAAAGTGTTCTCCAGCGGGGCCGTCGTGGATTTCCTTCAGCACCTTGTCAGCATATTCTCGTTCGAGACATCTCAATAGTACCCGATCATAATTGATCTGGAAGGGCATCGAATTTATAAGGCGATACTGTGTAGATTTCAATCGCCGGGCTCTCCTTTCCCTATGATTGAGGTTCTCGGGACAAGCTCTGTGATGTAAAATATAAGATAAATCCTTGTACCAGGAGTCTTGTCTTGGGGAGATGTATGCTACTTCATTGCACCATAGCATCATTTCATTTTCCCACCCGAAATCTTCATTTTCTTGATCACGCGCTTCGACTGTGAGCTTACACAAACCTTGTCCTCTTACTAGCTTGGTAGGTTTTATATCTAGATCAAATTCCTGGACTACTGGAATCCAGTTCCCCCTTCTTTCCCCCATTTCTTGTTGGGTAAACAAGGATCGGACCGCAGGGTGCGGTACAATCACCTTAGTGTGATTCTTGAGAATGTAGGACCTGAAATGTTTTACTGCCTTATAGACCACATAGGCATGTTTGTCTATGGCGGGATAATTGAGCTTGTCTCTTTGAATATTAATACTCATAAAGGACACTAGGGCTTCATTTTTTTCATCGTACTTCTGGGTTAAAATCGTCGCTAGCGATTGGTCGGAGGCGAAAGTATAAAGGGAAAAATCTCTATTAAAATCGGGACTTTGCAACACCAGAGCCTAGGATATGGCGGATTTGATATCGTTGAAATAATTTTTTTGCTCATCATCCCACTTAAGTTCATCATCCTTGCAAATCATCTTTTGTAAAGGTTTGATAATTTCGGCGAAATCGGGAGTGATATTCCTCACAAAATTGATTTGCCCAAAAAAGGACTGCATGGATTTCTTGATATGGGGTAGCAGGAGTTGGGATATGGCCTTAATCCTTTCCGGATCTATGTAAATCCCTACTCGAGATATAATATGACCTAACAACTTACCTTCCTCGACACCAAATATAGTTTTCTTAGGATTTAGCGATATACCGTACTTCCTACATCTCTCAAAAATATGGGTTAGGTGTTGGATGTGCTCTTCCCTATTCTTCGAATATACTGTTACATCATCTAGATACACCACCACACACTTATTGATAAGTCCCCGAAAATCCACGTCCATGTCCCTTTGGAAGGTGGCTCCTGCGTTAATTATTCTAAAAGGCATATGTTTATAAGTGAAGGTTCCCCATTTGGTTCGGAAGGTGGTTTTTAAATGGTCTTCTTCTAAAACCAACACTTGGTTGTAGCCTGATAAACCGTCTAGTAAAGAAAAAATATCCGAGCCCGACACTGTCTGCAAGAGTTGTTCCATTGGCAGGACAGGATAATTGTCCTTTTCTGAAGCTCTGTTGAGGTTCCAGAAATCTATGAACAATTGGATATCTCCCAAATTTTTCCTTACTAGGACAAGATTTGCTACCTAGGCAGAATGCCTAACCTGAAAAATTATCTTCGCATCTAAAATTTTCCTCAATTACTGATACATGAGGGGTTCCAGGGATGGGTGATACTTTCGGAGCTTTTGCTGAAAGGTTTCATTTCGGGTTTCAATGGGATGGTGTGTTGAATAATACGGGTGTCGTATGTTTTCAAATCCTTATAGGACCACACGAAAACATCCTGGTATTTCATGAATAATTTGAGGTAGGCTTTCCTCTCTCCCTTAGATATAGTTTTGTCGATATTAACATTCTTCAGGTTCTCTAGAGTCCCAAGATTCACATTTCATGGAGGGGGAAAGAGCTACCAGTCTTCACATTTTTGGGTCCTTTAAATCGATCCTTTAGATCAAACAGATTCTTTATATTAGCTATTCCCCTCGGGATCATGTGAGCCTTCAATTTTCCAATATCTTGTCCTGCTTGAGGATTAGTTCTAGTTGATTTCTCCGGGAACTCTTCATCCTATATTGCTAGATCTTTGAAATTGTCTTGGTTTGTCAAAAAATTTATGATTTGCTCGTCACCTTCAAAAACTTTCCAATTAGAAATGTTGTTAGGCACCGACGGTTTGTAGAGCAGCTCTACAATGAATCAAGAGGCTTCATAATCTTCTAAAGGCGACAGTTGGGAAGTGGTTGTGGCCAAGGAGTCGGCAAGAACTTTCTTTGCTCTTGGGATCACAGTAATATTGAAAGCGTCAAAGAACTCTATTAGCCTATGCACCTCCTGTTGGTAGTTCTTAAGATTAGGAAAATTAAAATGAATAGTATTCCTCACTTGTCTAATAATAATCTCAAAATCCCTGAAAACCTTCAATTCTTTGACATCCAGATCTATGGCTTTCTTTAACCCTTGTACCAGAGCTTCATACTCGTTAGTGTTGTTGGTACATTCGAATTCTAGCCTACAGGATAGGAAATAACGTCGGCCTTTAGGATTGACAAGGATACACCCTGATCCTGACCCTTCCTGTGATTTAGATCCATCAAAGCAGAGGGTCCAAATCTGTGAACGACGATCTCTTTTTTCTTGTTCTTCATTAATTCCTTGCTCTCGAGTCTTTCATTCCGTCAGCTCTGTCGTAAGGTATTGGAAAAAGAGGGAGTCCCCTATCGGTGTCAACAATTCCTCTTGAAATATCACTTCAGATTTTTGGGTAAGAGGAACTGTGGATAGGAGGGGAGCAAAGTCCCTGAAGTGGGAATCACAGGAGTAATTGCCCAATACGGGGAAATCGGTAGATGCGGGTTCGTTTAGGGTTTCTAGATCAATGATCGTATGTTTCAGATATCTTTCCCTGTCGATTTTGATCATGTTCTTGTATCCCTTTAGTGGTAACCAAAGGTGTGCCCAATCTATACTAAAATATCCGTTCCACTTCTCATACCAATCCCAACTCCAATCCTGACTTAGTAGCAGCCCATATGCCTCTGGGATATCTACTACAATGATGTAAATTATTTTCATGAAATTAGGGTGTGTTGCTATCCTGATCATCACATATTTAAGTTCCCCCATGACCTTGACCTGGATTCGATCTAGTTATATGACATGTTTCTCACTTTTGAGTAGAATGGAACCTAACTTATTACAAACGGCCAGGGGCATCACGTTAGAAGACGCCCCAGAATCTACCAAACAATTGTGAAGATTTATGGCGAAGACTTCAAAGGTTAGAAGGAAGGGTGGGACAAAAGGTCTCTCCTTCCTCCCTTCCATGTAGGTATTTACAGTTGGCTTACTCAACGGATCGGTTGGGGGTAGATGCTTCTACTGATCCTCGTCAGTTGTCGAGTCTTCTACAGAGCTCAAATCTTGCAACAGAAAGTCTTTCTAATGAGGAATCCTACATATATCCATAACCGATATAGTAGCCTTTAGCTTCTTCAAATATTCAACTATATTGTAATCTAGTTTGGGATATTCCAAGGTATGATTGCTCATAGGCTTCTTACCAAACACGAAAGGTATTTTCGGGCGATCGGGGGTTAACTTATTTTGCGAGGCCTGGGCGGCGTTGGTATCTTTCAAGCCAGGTTGACTTTTACTACGTGTTTGTGCCACCAAGACTTTTGTGGGTTGTTCTCAAGGCTCAAAAATATAATCCGAAGACGTGATCACGTCAAGATCCCATATCAGCATGGTTGTGTCTCACAGTGGGTCAACCTCTTCTTGATCGAAAATATTCATGGCTGAACTGCTTGACTGTTAGGTCAGGGATACTTCATCCAGAAAACGATTGGCCATTAAATTCATGGCATGGACCCATTGAGGGAATTCTCTTTCAGATTGGTTTTCTTGGTGATAAGTACAGAAAGAAGCAGTTGCAACATTCCCCAGGTCAATGTTCAAGTTGGTTGGGGGAATTTCAATTTCTTTGAAAGGATGGTTTCTCTTGAATAACTGCTTATAGGGATTTTGGCTCGATTTCCCTCTCCTACGCTCCTCTTCATGTCTATGATTTCATTTGATAATTTCTTAACCATGTGTTGTAGGTCTTCTATATCTCCATTACCCTTGTTAGGAGTTTGTTCGGTTGGTTTCCCTGACGGCCTAGTCAAAAGGAGACCCCTCCTAGGAGGGGGTTGGGTTTCTCTTTTTACAAGAGAGACCTAACCTTCTTTACATCCTTTCATCTGGAATTCTATAGTTTTGGCTTCTTCAAAATTTTCCGCAAGGGTTTTCTTGGCGGCTCTTTTTATGAACATAGAGATAGAAGTCGGGAGTGCATTATCATAAAACTCGATTTGTAACTCTTGAGTTGGTTTCACTACGGGCTCAAATTTGTTCAAGATGGTCGTGAATATTTGATTAAAATCCTTAACCCTCTCTTTCAGGTTCATAGTAGCTGGGAACAACTCAACCATCAAGGCTCCCATAGTATTCTCTTCTACAAATTTGTCTAGGAAATCCTTTTGGAACTTAGTCCAGCTAGTTATAGACCCTACCGGCAAGTTAAAATACCATATTGAAGCTGAGATCTCAAACGTGTAGGGAAAAATTATACAGACGACATCTTCATGTTAAACACTCATAATCTTGATCGCAAGTATGAATTTCTTGATGTGGTCTTATGGTAAACCTGAGGTTTCAGGATCATACTTGGGAAGCAACTTCTCCGGGTGTCGGGGAAGATTATGTATTCATCCAGGGACGGCAACAACGTCTCCGTCCAACCAAGGTTGATTGTTTTGAATCGGGATTTCCTTTTCTTCTTCATGGTTATTATCACCCTCCATATCTTCGAAGTCCAAGTCAAACTCTTCTTCTTCTGAAAATTCCTTTGGCTTAGAGACGTCGACAGCTAGTGTTTCGGGTATCAGGTTGAGAGTTTCTTGAATTTCGGTGATCGCAAAATCTATTAAGTCTTCTATGGAGTGCATGAAAACTTCGTCGGGAGTGTTGAACACTGATCTTCTTTGTTGTTTTCTTCGAGGAAGGATGGGAGCTAGGGAAAACACAGCGATGTGTCAGGCGTAGGCTCTAGTGATTCTCCTGAATTGATTGACTTCCTCGTGAGGAAGGGCGTAAGGTATTTTGGGGTGAAAAGGTTCTTCCTCATGCTGGGGTGAGTTATACATTTCGGGAATACTCAGCGTGTGTGGGTTGTCTTGTGATGGACTAGCCATGCATGTGGGATTTTATGAATCTATAGGATATTTGAAATGATAGATAACATATATATTCAGCCATTCATTCTCAGGCCCTCCTTCTAGCGCCAATTCTGTTGATGGGTCTTAAATCCCTTGATTCAATAGTAGGAACCAAACCATCCACCGAGGCCCAATTAGACTTCGCAGTGTTTGAGATGGAATGGTTCTCCAGATCTTGTGATCTGACCAATTTATCAATGGGATTTGTGTTTTCTTGTGAAGGCTCTCCCTTCAGGTGGGACTATTATTTTATGTATTATTCTCTTGGGTGGGACTATTTTGAGAGATGAAATCCAGCATAAGACAACTTGACAAGTAACAGGATTGAATTTCAACTACTGGGAAGAGGCTGAGCTTGGGATAACCCGCTGCTCAAACATGCAGAGAGTGACTCTATACCAAAGGGTCTAGTAATAATACATTAACCAAATCAGCATCTACTTATTGTCTGAGAATATAACTAACATAAAGAAAACACATATGTAATCAAGGTCACGGTAAGAAAAATAATTCATCTACCATAACATTCACCACATGATAACACAACGATTTATCTTCATCATTAAAGTAAATAACATCAAAACATTGCACCAGATAACTTGACAACAAAATCAATTGCTCATACTCATTATTGCATCATTCGTGGAACAGTAAAGGAAGTAATTCTTCTCCAAGTCCAAGGACATACATCTAATGAAAATAGTTTGTCTCTGGTCCAGAAAATACTTCTAAATTCATAGCAGTCTCAAAATAATTCTCCACAGCAAAAAAAATAAGTTCTTGCAATAACCATCAACCCTTAACTAATCGGTCGATGTCCCTATTTATAATATAAAATTCAACCGAAATTAAAGGCTAAGTATAGTTTAATCAAAGAAAAAATCGCCACGTGGCGTGGTCATCCAACAGTTTCTTTAATAGTCTATCTGGAAAATTTCTTGAAAAGGATGACTTCTTTCATATTCGGACCAACTGATAAACAGTTCTTCACAGGTTTGAGCCCATGGGAATCTGTTTTGTTCCATTGGAGCTGCATATACTCCTCTGATATCCACTACATGCGCTCGGTACTTCTCCAAACTAGCGTTCAACTGTTGCAGCAAGGTCTGAGCTCTGATCAAGTATTCTGTGAACTGTTGCACTTGCCCTAGCTTTGCATTGGCTATATTTTCACATTCTTCGGTCCATATCGAGTCTTGTTCGGTGTACAACTTGACCACCTTGCTCGAGTCGATAAACTTATCGGGGGGGGACGCATTCGGGGAGCTCAGAATCCCTTATTTCATCGATGATCTAGCTCCGGTGTTCCTTACGAGTCCTTTGGCGAGGCCACAGGATGAGCTTTGTTCGATAATCGGGGAGGATTCTTACCTATAAATCAAGATAGAGGAAGTTTAGCGATTTAAGCAACCTGTGATAGGACATAAATAAACCGAAAAGACTAATATGTACCTGTGTAGATTGCTAGTATCAGTCATTTAATACTTATGTGATCTCATTCGCTCCTTCGTATGGCCTATGATGACCTAGCCAAAGTCGCCGCTCCTTTTGGTTAAATGAATTATGTCAGTATATCATGGAATGGAAAATCAAGTACAACATCCATGAGCATTTTTTTTTAAATCGTCATAGTAATTTTTGACCTTTGGGGCTGAAAAGAGACATTGAAGGCGAGCGTGCGCATGTATACTCCCAAAAGGTCAGACACCATAAAAGGAAATCCATTAAATTCCCTCAAAATCCGTATTATCAAGAGTGTAAAACATCATTCATTAAATAACAAAGGTCTGGAGAAAGATCGGAAGGGTCATACCGGACGTTCTCTATAACTTCGATCGACGACGTTTACATGCTCTGGATTTCATCCGTCAAATAGTTGTGGTGCGTTGAGTCTTTAAACACCATGTCGTGAGGTGCAATTGTTGCACTGGCATGCTATGTTTCTCTCCTTTGTTTTTCTATAAATTTTGGGAGTTCTGTGGGAAATCTTATGCTTATGTCGAGCTTGTATTCTCTGGAATTCCGGTCTGGCAAATTCATCTTGGTGAATTCCTGCGTAGACGTCCTTCGTCACCTGCGAACGACCGAGTCGCTACGTTATCGCATAATGGGATCCCCTCCAAACACAAGACGGGGTTCGCATGGTAGTCAGAGTGCCAGGTCTGATCCCTATTGTGCCTGGGATTCTTTTTGGTCAGCTTCCCATGTCCTTGAAAGTCCAATAGGAGGTGCAGGTTTTGGCTCAGAGATGGTGACGGCGTCCTCAGTGGATATTGAAGTTGAAAATGGTGCGTCTGAGAAAGGTATGCTGGTAAACGCGCCTTCTCAGGAGCCGAAACCACAGAGAAGAGGGAGGCCTAGAAAGGATACGGCAAAAGGAGAGGAAGCCCGCCTCTCGACTGATCTAAGCACACGTCTAGTTGTTGAGGAGTTTGTGAGTCTGCCTCACTTTTCAGAGTTAGTTGGGACTATCAACATAGGAGATGGGAGATGAAATGGAAGGGGAAAAGCATCGGGTCCTCCCATCGAGAGTCCCACTCAACAGTTAGAACGGGATAAACTTGCGATAGCCAAACTCTACCAAGAAAATAGAGAGTTGCGACATCAGTTGGAGGAAAAAGACCAAGAGATACCATTTTTGTAGGGTCGCGCAGGAAAAATGGTTTGGCTTCAGAGACGGCTTCGGGAAGCACATGATACAATTGTGTAGTTGTGCAAGGCCCAGCGTACAGTGGAGGAAAAGGACATAGTGTCAGGTGCGAGTAGTGATCTGGGGAAAGGTTCGCATGTGGGAGAGGCATAATGGGTGATCCTATGCCTTACATTCTCCTGAGTATCGCTTTGGACAAATTTTCCTTTTTTGTTCTTTTTTTGTAAAGGTATTCTTGGTTTTACTGCTACCGGGCCGGTTGGTCATGGCGTGGCTTAGTTGTATGTGATCCAAACTTGGCGGGAGCCCTCAATAATAAATATCAGAAGTATTTTGAATGTATTATGCTTTCTTATGGATGCAAAATAGAAAATTAATCCATGTTTTCTTATCACAAATTATTAGTTTACACACATTATTATATCTTGCAATCATCATTGTTGTACTATGGTTTTATTGATAAGTTTCCTTTTGTGAAATTTCTGATATCGATTTATGATTACGTGGAGTTATCAACCCTGGATCATTAAAAATAATTAACTATAAAAGGCATTCGTTGGTAGGTAAGTGTCTTACTTGGGACCTCGCTCATGTCAATCTATCAGGGTCGGAGGTCAGAGGTCGGTAGTGTCACTCTTCCCTTTGCGCGACACTTACTATTACATATTTCTGCCGAAACCGAATGAATCGGCCTTCGGTGAAATCTTTCTTGAGGATTACTCGTAGGAAAGAAAAACTTTTGTCGGTCGACGCCGATGAAAATCGACATTCGGCTACTTTGACTTCCCAAACAATTTTCACCACCTTTAACCTTCGCCGATGCTGAATTTCTTAAGTGAGTAGGAGAAAATTCTGGGTTGCTGAGTCCTCGAGCAGTAATTAAGTCTTTTTCAGAGTTAAGGTGACTCTTGTTGTATGTTCAAGAAAACTTTAATTAGTTCATTCAGGAAACATCTAAGATAAGCGAAGGTATCAACTTCATAACTGAAGTGAAGCCATTCGATGCAAAAGATTGAGTGGTACCCAAAAAAGAAAAGTCATAGACCTTTTTAGGGTGTGCTGAGTGCTCAACACGTTCCAATATTTATCCTTTGCTTTTTTTACTTTTTTATGGAAACCATCCATAATCCTGTCCTCTTCTATTTCCATGAGCTGAGCCAATATTTCTTGAGTTGTGCCTCTTTTTGTCATGTTTGTAATGGCTGCAATGCGCATACTAGGTCTCAAATATTCCATAGGGGCTACTGCTTCCTAATCATACACCAATATGAAAGGTGTCTTCCTTTTGATTTTCTTGCATGTAGTTCTATAAGCGCATAATATTGTTGGTATCTTCAAATCCCAATCATTCAGTTGTTTACATTGCAAATTTTAGTTAATGCATTCTCCAATATCTTATTAAATGCTTCCATTGTTCCATTAGACCTGAGGATGGTATGGAGTATTCTTCTGATGGTGTATCTCAAGTTAATCATTCATTGCATGGATGGTACTATTTATAAAATGAGTTTCTTGATCACTCATCATAATTCTACGACATCTAAATCTTGTAATTAATTGTTCAAACATGAAGTGCATTGCAGTTTCTGTGTTGCAATATTTTACTATTGTTGCTTCAACCCATCTGGTTAAATATTATGTCATTGTAATGATATACCTTGCGCCTGGTCTTCTAGCTTGTGGATTGATTGGTCCTACAAATTATACTTCCCATTTTTCAAACACTTTAAGAGTTACATGATATTTTAAGGGCATCGCATCCCTCCTAGATGGCTTTCCTACCCTCTAACAGACATCACAATTCTGGAAATATTCCTTTTCATCTCTAGAAATTTTTGGCCACCATATTCATGCACGCAATATATTCTACGCAGTATCCTTTCTTACATAGTGCCCTCCAACTATTCCTTCATGTGCTTATGCGAACATGATAGGACGTTCATGTTCCATGACACATCTTCTTAGAATAGTATTTGCACCTAATTTATACAAGTTTCCTGCAATAAGTTGGTAATCTGCAACTCTAACCACCAAATTCTTCTTCTACACAGTGCTATATTCCTTTGGATCAAATCCTGTACTCAAAAATTCAATGATATCATAAAAGTATTCATCAACAATCTACACTGAAAAGAGTTGTGCATTAGGAAAAAAATCCTCCAAGATGCTTGGTTCCTTTCCATTAGTTATCCTGGACAGATGATCTAGCCATGCATTCAATCTTCCAGGTTTCACAACTACTTCAAAACCAAACTCCTGAAATAAAAGAAACCATCTACGTATTCTCCCCCCCAACACTGGCTTGTTGACCAAGTATATGAGAGAAGAGTGATATGTGAACATTTTATAATGTTGGCCTAATAAATAATGTCTGAACTTTTGTAATGCATATACCATATCCAAACCTTTTCTCTTTGTTGTGTTGTAATTATATTCTGAATATGATAGTTTTGTGCTTGCAAATTCTATTAGGTGATCTATGTCACCTTCTTGTCGCTTTGTTAATATTGATCCAAGTGTTATTGATGAAGCATCCACATGAACATGGAACTCTTTTGACCAATCTGGAAACACCAAAATTGGCGATGTCACCATTTTCTCCTTCAAGGTGTCCAAACTTTGTTGACACTCCTCATTCCATTGAAATTTGATATCCTTCTTTAACATTTTGTCCATGGGTGCAATAATCTGTGCATAGCTCCTTATGAACTTCCTGCAGTAGCATGTATGACCAATTGTAGCTTTTAATTGGTGAACTCACTTAAGTGGTGGTAAATTAACAATGACAACAATCTTCATAGGATCAACCAATAGACCCCATTTACACACCACATGCCCTAGAAAAATTCCAAATGGTGCGTTGAATATGCATTTCTTAATATTCAAGGAAATTTGGTATTGTCTACACCTTTCTGGTATCAATCTTAAAACTTCAACATGATCTTTCAATAAGCTAAATATTGTCCAGTCATCTAGATAAACCTCCAAAAACTTATGTATAAAATCCTTAAATGCATCTACTAATACTCTTGAAAAATAGCAAGGGAATTCTTCAATCCAAAGGGAATCATTGTGTATTGATATGACCCCCATTCTATGGAAAATGTATTCTTATGACAATCCTTTGTTGCTATTCTGATTTGGTGATATCCTGAAAATCCATCAGTAGTATGCTTCGTGTCCTCCTACATTCTCTAATACCTCATATGTAAATGGAATAGGGAAGGGATCATACAGATAGACATCATTCAATTTCCTCAAGTTGACACAAATACTTATTCCCCCTTTCTTCTTCTCTTGAACTACCATAGGGATAATCCACTCATATTCTTCAACGGGTTATATTATACCAGCCTCTAACATTTTATCAATATCTACCTTAAATTTATGTTTGTATCCTGGATTCAAACTATAGGGTCTTTGTCTCATTGGTCTGGCATCTGGTCATAGAGGAATTTTCATTTCTCCAAGTTCTTCTGCTAACCATTTCATCTCTGAAAATGTTGTTGGAAATAGATCACTATACTCACGCGGTAGCTCTATTATTCTTTCCATTGTCTGGTTATCAAAATAGTCACCAATACTTGCAATCTTTGGGTTCTCTTATGTTCCAATATTGACTTTCTTTATCTTCAGTGGTGAAGAAAAATTTTCTAACTCTAATTGTGGACTTTCTAATTCTCTTTCCCCTTCAACTTTTGTTATCTGAATATCGCACAGGTTTTCTTCTGTTGGATCTTCTGCGACATGGTAACAATGTAATAATTGTTTGACTGTTTGTCGATTTTGATTCTGATAAGTTGTTACAATTTCAACTTTAGTTTATTCAAATATATTCTCTTTTACCAACTTTAGTGTTGAATCTATCATTGGATTCTCATGTTCAAATGAAATTGTAATTATAAAGTTTTGTTGCAAATCTTCCCAATTTTCAGTTCCTTTGTGTAGTTCCAATTATGTATACCAATTTCTCGAGATTCCTTCTAATGTATGAAAGAAGTGATGTGGTCATTCTTCTGGTGGTACCAATCTCCATTGGGTTATGCATATATCTATATGTTTGTTGGGTTGTCATATTCCATCATACTTCTTCATATATGTATTCACCTATTCTGCACCAAATCTAATGTGCAGTAATCTTTTGCATTGATACCAGTCATGGATATTCTCTTTGTGAGTACCCCACCAATGTGCATGTGTTTCTTTCAATTCAATATCTTAAAATAATAACCTTTGACTTTCTAGAACATCAAACTAAAAATTTCTTAAAAATTCCTCCAAATCATTTTGACCATAAAAAGTTGGAGGTTCTCGTATCTCTATGTCAATCCATCTTAGTGCGCATGTCATTATTGCACATCTTATTGTAGATATCTCATGTAAGCGTTGTTGCCAATTCTCTAGTCCTGTATTAGAATTTGAAGCACAAGAATTAATGTTTCTCTAGCTAACAATTCCATATGTTGTTGGGTTAACGTAATATTCCTCGCGTGCAGTAGTTTTATAAAATTGGTTTATCCCCTCTAGGATAAATTTGTATTGGTTCAACATATATTCCACCTTCTGAAGGATCTAATGATTTTATAAATCTATACTCTCTCGATTCAAAAATCATTTTCCTGGTCTTCAAGTTGATGATATCTTGATTGTCAAATGCTCAATCTAGTCCCAACAGTGTTGGATAAGGTGTCATATTATCCACTATATAAATCACCTCAAAGTCTGTCATAGTGTGCACACCATCTAAATCCACTGGTATGCCTTTCAATCAACCAATTGGTACCACTCTATGTTGGTTTTCTAGTTTCAACTGAATAGGTGAATACCCTAGTGTAGGTTCCTCAATGGCTTCCCATGTCTTCTTAGGCATAAAATTTAACTCAGACTCTAAATCTAATATGATGTCACCCATATTGAAGTCTCCAATATTTTCATTCAATTTGAACTCCATATTTGGTTTTTCTTCCTTCAAACTTGATTGATTGTCTTTTTTTGTAGTTTTATCTCCTCCAAAATTGGATTTTTCTAACAAAGTTTGTAATACTTGTAGAGAGGTTTTATCATTCAACAACTTCAAGAAAGATCCCAAAAAAAATCTTACATTACTTACTTGTTCTGAAGGTTGATCTCTGCTATTCTGATCAAATAAATGAGTCTTATCATATATTGGTCCATCATAGACTAGTTGTGCATTTGAAGTAGAAGCAATATTCTCCTGCAAAATCTCATGTCTAGCCTGCTTGAATGTCTCATTTTCCTTGCACGCATTAAAATCTTGTTTAGGTGTGGTATTCTTTCTGACCCATTAGTGTTGGTCCTGATTCTGATTTGCTACATCTTCTCCTATCTTGGTTCCACCTCAAGTAACTATATTAATATTATTTCCATCATATATAGTTTCTATTGCAATCCATTGAACATTTTGATTGTTTTGATTCCTCTTTCATGTATCCTTGTGTAAAGTGTAGGACAGTCTTATGTATCATGATATGTTGTGCAACAGCACATGCATGTCATTGGTGGTAGTGTACAATCCCTTAGATAATGTCCAAGTTGCTAAAAATTGGGACAGGTTATTGATGCTCTACCTCTTACAAATCCTCTTCCTCCATGGCCTCCTCCTCTGAATCCTCCTCTGTTACCTTGATTTTATGTGCGCGGTGTATTCTAATGCAGTACTTGATTATATTGCTACGCATTATTATACTATAGTGGGGATGTAAACTATTGTGCGTTATTATAATGTCATGTAGGTGGACCTGTCATTGATTCATCATGCATCCTATATGCATCTAAGGTCCTTTCCTTCATCATTTCCAAAATTCGAAAATCCTTGTCTTCATGTCCTACAGACTTGTAGAAATTGCATAATGTATTCTTGGGCATTGTTTGGTAATTTTTCATCATGGGACAATGATAGGGATCATTTTCATGTGTACTACATATTTCACACCATACTCCTCCTGTGGGTAAAGGATTTGGAAGTCCTGCTCCCAAGTACTGCA
>SNQJ01S0003895.1:319396-345988 GCA_010110895.2 Picea sitchensis | reverse complement strand
AGTGGAAATTTTAATTTGTTTTCATTATTTTTTAGTTTTTTTTTCACATTGTTATTAATGTTTTTTTTTGTTATTATTGGGTTTTGAATATATATTTTTAGATGTGTTATTTTCATGGCATTATGTATTATCTTGTGTTTGGAGTGATAAACTAAGATTTAAAAAGTAAGCATTTAAGGGTTGATTTTATGATTTTATTTATAGTAGTGATGATGTCTTTTACCACTTTAAACAAATGTGTCATTTTAAAACCCCAATTTCAAAATGGGTGCTACCGGTAACAATACTTTTCAATTTGATGGTTGATGGTTGATTTTGAGGTTTTAGTTTTAACGGTACCAACTTCTAAAAGTATTATTTCAAGTGACTTCAAATTATCTATAAATTTAACGTTTTGAAAAAAAACATTTTGCTTTATGTAACATCATTTTTTTATTTAGGTGTTGATTTTAAAGTTTTCCTGAGCTACTATATGAGTTTTGAAAGCCATGCTTGAAAAATGTTGTAATTTTGACCTCATTTGAAAAAATGGTGCTACCAGTAGCATCACTTTTTGATTTGGGGGTTGATTTTCATGTGTTTTATGCAAAAATATGGGTTGCTTGGGACAAAGTTCTCATTTTGAGGTCACAGTTCTCGTTAAGTTGGTAACTTTGTTTGTGACCTTACCCTCGATTGCAATTCATCTTTTTGTCTCCAAAACTGATTCTAAGATCATCTGATAATCTTCAGCGATCTCCTCAGATCATGCTCTTACACAAAAAAAAAACCCCATCCGCTATCTCATACAATATATTTATATCACAAAAACGGGTTAAAACCCATTACAACAATGACCAAAACCCTAACTCACTAACCCTAAGTGTATTAGGTTTGTCCACATTCTAACTCCCTATGCGCGGCTAGTCCAAAATCCAACCTTTTTCCTCATCGATCTGCGTCCTTCTTCCTTCCTTTGACTTTCCTCATTTCCTAGCGTTGATTTTCCCTGTTTTCAAATGCACGCTCCTTTTCTAGTCCATTTCCTAAGTGTCTTCATTAATTGTTTCACTCTTCCCCAAAATTGCTTTGCGCCAACATATTTTCTCAAGGCACCTATGATCTTTGAACATACGTTGTTGTGTTGCAGCACAAACATCAGCTAATCCACTCTGCAATCATGGACAAGGTAATTTGTCGTAGTCTACTTTACTTATGAACTATGTTGTAGGTCATCCTCCTGTTTTGTGCCCACTCTCCACAGACTCAATCACTTTTGTGATTTCTTTTTCATCGTTCATCCCTTCGCCCTTCAATCCTTATGCGCACTTCTATCTTCAACCTTTCACAATTTCTTCTAGGATTTCCATTTCATGTGGATCTGTGATAATACAGTAGAAATAATACTTTCGCGTACTTCCTATGCATGTGCTCCAAATTTCTGTCATATTGTTTGTGTGCCATGTGGACATCAATGACAACATATGCTCAACAAATAATCCTTCCGTGCACTTCCTCTGCCTGTGTGCCAACTTTGCACCATATTGTTTGTGTGCCATGTTGACATGAATGACAACATCTGCTCAACAAAATCCCCCTTTGTCATTGATGGAAATTCTATTGTTGATTTTCTCCCCCTGTTAATGTGTTTGTCTGGCCTTCATTCCCCTTGTTGTATGCTCCTCTTTGTCGCGGATCTATTTTTCTCCCCCTTTGACATCAATGGAAAAGGGATCTACCCTACTGACTGATAACATCTTGAGAGTGACTCCCCCTATCCAAATGATGTATTTCCTACTACTCAATTTCTTTCATTGCTCCCCATGAGGCTGGACAGGTCTTTTAGCAACCTCCAACCTATCATGAAGGTTATGTGCCTTAATGAGGATTAGGAAGGACTCCCAACTTCTCCCTGAGGTACTCAAAGGATTCCCTAGGTAAAGACTTGGTAAAGATATATGTGATCTACTCTTTGGAAGGAACATATTCTAATTTAACCACCTGATCATGAACCTGTTCTCTGAGAAAGTGATACTTGATGGGTATATTCTTAGTTTTAGAGTGTTGAATGGGATATTTAGAGAGATTAATAGCACTTGTATTTTCACATATGATAGGAACATGTTGATCATAAGGAACTTGAATATCCTTGAGATTGGTCTTTATCCACAATACTTGTGTACAACAGGATGTTGCATCTATATACTATGTTTCGTCTGTATAGAGGGAAATGGAAGTCTGTTTCTTGCTAACACAGGATACCAAACAACTGACAAGGAAGAATGCACCTCCACTAGTGCTTTTTCTATCATCAATACTTCTTTCCCAATCTTCATATGTATAAGATTTGAGAATGAGGTCTATGTTTTTTGAATACCACAATCCATAATCAATAGTGCCTTACAAGTACATGAATATTCTTTTGACTGCAAGAACATGAGTTTCCTTGGGATTGGACTAAAACCTACGTACCAAACCAACATCTTGCATGATGTCAGGCCTTGAAGCTGTGAGATAAATTAAACTTCCTATCATGGACCTGTACATGGCTTGATCTACTTTTGGATCATTATCATATTTGTTGAGTTTTCAACTGGTAGTCATGGGAGTGCTTACTAGTGCATAGTTTTCCATGCCAAACTTCTTCAAGATTTCCTTGAGATATTTTCTTTGGGAAATAAAAATTCATTTTTCTGATTGATGAATATGTAAGCCAAGAAAGAAGGAAAGTTTTCCTAACATGGAAAAATTCTTACTGATTAGTTCAATATTACTACCAAAAATAATATCATCAACATATACTATGATAATTAACAGGTCATTACATTTATCCATGATGTATAATTTGTTATAAGTTTTTCCCTTTTTAAAACCTTTTTGGTGCAGATACATGTCGAGTCTGTAATACCAAGCTCTTGGAGCATGTTTTATACCATACATGGATTTATTTAAATGAAAGACATAATCATTTTTTCCAGATAGCAAAAAACCTTCTGGTTGCTCCACAAAAACGTCTTCATCAAGGTAACCATTCAAAAATGTTAATTTGACATCCATTTAGTAGACTTGAATTTTCTGTAGCATGCAAAATCCAAAAGCATCATAATAACTTTAATTATTTCAACATGGGAAAAATTTTCTTTAAAGTTCACTCTTTCGACTTCATCATACCCTTTGCATACCAATCTAGCCTTGTTTCTGACTATATGTCCATCTTCATTTAACTTATTTTTGTATACCCATTTAGTGCCAATTACATTCTTGTCATTTGGTCCTAGGACAAGATCCTATGTCTTGTTTTTCTCTATTTGGTATAGTTCTTCATTCATGGATTTGACCTAATGGTCATCCTAAATTGCTTGCGCAAATTTTTGGGGTTCACTCATGGATAACAATGCAAAATTTGTAGACCTAGATGTATTTACAAGTTTTCTTCTAGTTTGTACACTTGCTTCTGTGTTCCCACGAATCCGACTATCTGGATGATGTTTTTCAACATACCTTGATGGAGCCTTTGGTTGGGGTGTCTCCATTCTCTTCTTCCTTGAAATCCTCTTGTTCCTGGTATTAATTCATTCCATCATCTTGTATATCATTTCTAATTGATTCATAAAATGAATCATTGTAGAGTTGATGTCTCATTGGATGAATTGGTCCCTCATATACTTTTACATCTATGCTCTCAATTATTTTATGGAGTCTTTTGTTGTATCACTTGTATCCTTTACTTCTGGAGGAGTATCCTAAAAAAATACCTTCATCAGATCTACAATCAAACTTACCTAAGTTGTCTTCATTTCCTTTGATGTAGCATTTGCTTCCAAAGATTTTGAAGTTCTTTATTGATGTAGGTCTGTCATGCCATAGCTCATAAGGGGTTTTATCATCATTTACTCTTATGTGTGCTTTATTGAGAATGTTAATAACAGTTTGAACAACTTCTCCCCAAAATGTTTTGGATACTTTTGATTCATCAAGCATGGCCCTTGCCATTTCTTGAACTATTATGTTCATCCTTTCTACTACTCCATTCTGCTGAGGGGTTTCGGCAATAGAAAATTGTCTCTTGATCCCTTTCTTTTCACAATAACTGTTGAATTCATCAAATGTGAATTCTCCTCCTCTGTCTAATCTTAAGAACTTTATTTTTAAGTACATTTCATTTTCAACCTGTGCTTTGAAGATTTTAAATTTTCAAAAGCCTCAGATTTATGCTTCAACAATCCAACCCAAGTCATTTTGTTATAGTCATCAATCAAAAAATGAAATATCTTTCACCTCGAGGTGATTGTGTGCCAATGCGGCCACATAGATATGTATGAATCATCTCAAGAGGTCGATTGGTGGAGTGTTCTCTTGCCTTGAATTGAACTCTTGAATTCTTTCCAAATTGACATGGCTTTCATACAATATTCTCAGGTTTGGAAATTTTAGGCATATCTCATACAACATCCTTTCTTCCAAACTTAACAAGTCAATCAAAACTATGATGACCTATTCTTTTTGTTCCAAATCCATCTCTCATCAATTTTACCAATATAACATTTTTCTTTGCCTTCTTCTAGAACATACACATTCCCTAAAGTTCTAACTTCCTTCAAAACAATGTTCCATGTATTTGCATCCATTACTTTACATCCTTTTGAATGAAATATAACATTGTGTCCTTAGTCACACATTTGACTTAAAATCAACAAGTTATGTTTTATACCATTTGCATACAACACATTTTATGCTTTGGTCTTTCCCTTCTTATCTTCATCTAGTACAACAGTTAATTTTCCTCTAATTCTAGATGGAGCATTGTTTCCAAAGATAACATTACCACCTTTTTCTTTAGTTAGGAATTCAAACTTACTCTTGTCTCTTGTTATGTGCTTGGAGCATCCACTATCAATATACCATTGATTTTCTTGATTTTTAGCATATAAAGTCAATCCACAATTTTCTTGTTTTTTATTTTTCTTCCTCCAAACCTTGGTAAAATATTCTTGTCTATCTTACTTACAAATAGGCAGCATCTTGATTCTGCATTCGCTTGCCTTGTGTCCAAAATTGTTGCATATGTGGCATTCTAGGTCATTTAATAGAGGAGATAAGGCATTATTGAAAGAATTTTGATACATAGCCACTTGAGGTTTATTGAATCCCATTCCTATAATTTTTTTATGTTTAAAAGTTCAGAAAATCACATCCTTATGTCAAAAGTTACCACAAGAGAAACAATATCCATAGAAAAAATTTGGATTCCTTGGAATGAAAAACTTACTTGTGGGAATCATTCTTTGTCTATCAACTTGATAGGATTCAAGTACTTGTTGCTTCCTTACTTCATAGTTGGGTTGGTCCATTTCTAACTGTTTCTTATTATCATCTTTCGACTTGTTAAGCTGACCCTTGAGAGCATTTGCATAACTTGTAGGTTTCTCACTAGTTGACATGATGGTGCTTGATTCTCCTTTCAAAATTTTCATACTTTATTTATATCCTAGCCCTGTCTTGTCATCTGGTGATCTCTGGTTGCTGAGAATATTATCTAGATTTTTGGATCCTTTTATGAATTTCATTTGAGTCTTGGATTTATCTAGATCCTTTCTCAAGGCAACTATTTATGCTTCTAGTTTGTCACAAATTTTCTATTTTTCTTTTATTTGATTCATGAATATTTCTTCTCTTCTTTTGGCTTCTTCTAGCCGGATTTTTAAGATGACTATATCTTCGTTGATCTCTTTGTCTTTTTTTTTATAAAACTGTAATTGTTCTTTTATTAGTCTATTATTTTTCTTGAGTCAAGATATTTCTTCCAGAGCACTAATAAGTTCTCCTTCCAAGTTTACTACAGCTTCACACTCTTCTATGTCTATTTTTTTTTATCATATTTGTATTGTTCCAAAGCCATGAGAATATTTTCATCTAGAGTTGTATCTGGCTCATATTATTATTCTTCAATGTCTAAAGATTTGCTTCTATCCTCTTTTGAATAAAACTATTCCTTTTATAATACTTTTTCTTCCTAGGTTTATCCTAACCTTTTCTTCCAATGGTGTTGTTTTGTTTGAAGGGATATTTAGATGCAAAATGACCAAATTTTCCACAATGAAAACATTTTAATGGTAACATACCTTTATATTTTATGGAGCCCCTCTTCATTTTCCTTACAAAGTTAGTTTCTTCTTCTTCTGAGAAGTGTTTTTATGGATCATGATCTTAAGATGTTGATGTTTTGACTAATTCCTTAAAGACCACATCCTTTAGATCTAGTTGTTCTTTCCTCGTCCACATCTCATAAGTAGCTAGAATTCCATGGAGCCTATCCAGTATTAGTTTATCTAGTTCATGCATTTATTCTAATGCAGAAACCTTTGCATCAAGTCTTGAGGGAAGAGATCTTAGAACCTTACGAACTACTATAGCTTCTTCAATATTCTCACCTAGCCCTTTCATAGTGTTTACAATATCATCTACTCTCAGAAAGAATCATGTGACATTCTCATCTTCACTCATTCTTAATATTTCAAATTTCATTATCAAAGCTTGAAGTTTAGCCAACTTTACTTTCTCATCTCCTTCATAATTGTTTACCATTTTGTCCCATAGTTCCTTTGCGGATTCCAACTGCATTACTTTGACAAATTTTGTTTATACAAGTCCTCCTTGGATGGCATTCATAGATCTTGCATTATTGTAGTAACTTTTATTACCAACTTCATCAATTGTAAGAGTAGTTGGTATTTTATAACAATCTACCATACTTCCATCCCAAGAGACATCAAGTAAGTCTTCATTCTGATTTTCCAAAATGCAAAATTTGTTTCATTGATTAGAGGAGGTTTGGTTGAAGAAAAAGAATCTTGACTTGCCATAATTTTTGTGTGATCTTCCTTCCAGTTGTTAGGTTGTTACTAAAGGAACCTGCACTCTTATACCAATTTTTATAACTTACAACGATACTGAGAGGGGGCGGTGAATCGATATTGTATCAGATTTCCACTTTTCTTTCCTTTCAACAAATTAAGATTATTTAGAAGTTCTTACTTAAATAGAAATACATGTAGAACACAATACACCATAATTTTTATGTTGAAACCCAATACGATATAAAACAGCGGAACATATTTCTTTATGTTCTTTTGTAAGCGCCAACTTACAATCTACAATTATTCATCTTGACAAGAACCCACTTGTCACAAATGAGGAAACCAATCCTCTCAAGGAACAAACTGTTGCAAACAATGAGGAAACAAATCCTCTAAGGCACCAACCTATCGCATATAGTGAGGACACCAATCCTCTCAGGCACCAACCTATCGCAAATAATGAGGACACCAATCCTCGGTGAGATTCAACTCATCCTAGCACCACCCTTCCACCCTGAATTCAGTTTAAAATGGTTCTTACAGAACTGGATCTTTCTCTACAAAACTTAATCTGATAGTTTCATTGAATAGTTACAAGTCCTTTCTCTTCTCTTTTCATCCACACCTCACTCGAACAGAGAGCATCCCTATTTATATTTTTTTTTCTTGATTTCCCCTTCATGTATGTGGATGCGTAACAGTTACATTGTGGACATACTTTGTCTAGATCAAAGTCATGTTGCTTACACTTATATCTAAATAAAGTATGTGGATGCATGACAATTATATTTTGGACAAATTTTGACCAAATCATAGTCCAGTTAGTTATATGTGGAAAGACTTATGCTCCATAAATTTTGATTAGCTCAAATAGACAAAATCTTTCTTGTCTTACCAAATTGTTCATTGTCACAGTAATTCACATTCTAGTTTACAAAGAATCTACTACGCATATAGAATAAGGGCACAAGACACAGATCGTAAGTATTCAACCTATCGCACTTTCCTTGTAGCATACTCACCCAGTCGCACCACCAGATTATGAGCTCACCCTGGTGACTCCAAATTTCCACTCATCTTATTGCATTCCACTCTGTCACTCTTCTCTTTGCTTAAGGCACCCTACAATATTTTCACATTCGTCATTGCGTTACAGCACAAACATCAATTGGTTCACTCTACAATTAGGGACAAGGGAATTTTTGGTAGTCTACTTTACTTCTGAACTATGTTGTAGTTCATCCTCATGTTATGTGCGCACTCCTAGAAGACTCAATCACTTTCGTGATTTATTTAATGTCATTGATCCCTTCTTCCTTATATCCTTGTGCACACTTCAGTTTTCAACCTTTCACGATTTCTTCTAGGAGTTTCATTCATGTGGATCTATGATAGTACAGTAGAAAGAATCATTTTGCGCACTTCCTATGTAAGTGCGGCAACTTTCCACCATACTTTATGTGCGCCATGTGGACATCAATGAAAACATATGCTCAACAAATAATCCTTCTACACACTTTCTTTGCCTGTGCGCCAACTTTGCTCCATGTTGACATAAATGACAACATATGCTCAACAAAAATTTGCAAAGATACAAGTTGTGGATGAAACATTGGATGCTCTATATGAGTCTATTCAGGAAGCCAAGAAAGATCTTAGAGACTTCCACCCTGTGGTGCAAGTTGAGTATGTCCAGATGCAACAATTCAATTTTGTTGCAAACACTGAATGTACTACACTACTAATGACTAAGCCCAAGGAGCCCAATGTGACATCCGCACATGAGTTATTTTTTGGAGGCTCGATTTTAGCAAGAAAATAGTAGGATCGCGTGGAGCACTACAATAATTTCCGCAACCAGGACCTCACAATTGTGCATGAGTTAGGCCCTCCATTTGTAGAAGGCCGTGGGAAGGAATTAGAAGGTTGAATCGAGATGATTCAATGGTTTTTGTCAGTGCCTATTGGGCCCTTTGTTTTTTAGAATTGTCCATTTTTTGGAAATTCCAAAGTTTTGAGGAAAGCGTTGCATGACCAGCTAGAAAAGGGACAGTAGCAGAAATCGATTAGAAGAGATAAAAGCTATATGAAAGTATAACAACATCGTAGATAACAAAAATCACCATATTCCATCTGGACAAGAAATTATAAAAACAGAAAAGCATTGGATGCCAGCAGAAAAAGGCCAGAAAAGTAGTGGAACAAGAAGTCCAAGAAGTGATTAGGAGAAAGGTATAAAGAGGAAGGAAATGTGACGAGGTACGAGGTTGATTGGATGGTTGGTTCGAAGAAAAGTGTTCCAGAGTTGATGAATGAGCACAGAGGAGATATACTCTGGTTTTGTTGTTCTTTGGGTGGGATCAAGTTATTACTGTCATGTTATTATTGTAATGGGTTTTGTGGATGTCACAGTGCCTACGTAGTAAGGTAGAGTATGTAATGGGTATCTGAGAATATATTCCACTGCATAAGCTATTGTATGAGAGATGTACTCAGTGTATGACAATTTTTATATGTTGATTTAATGGATTATTTGGGCACTAAAATTTTGTTATAATGTGTATGAATCTATGGTTTCTAGTTGCACAGTTACTTTTGTCTTATGTATTTAGCATTCACTCACTGTTTATGAATGTCTTTGAATATTAATGTATGAATATGAACATGGTATTTTCAAATCCGATGATGTATTCTCCTTGACTCACTTCACCTAACACATCTTGGTTGTGCTTCGGGTGAGACCTCGGAAGGTTGAATATGCTAGTGCTCCTAAACTACAACGGTATATTTTGTTGGCAACCTTGGAGAACCCTAGTCTCGATTTTGCACCAAAATGACCCATGCCACTTGTCCAACTCATGAAAATATGTATTTTACTAAATTACCAATTACTTAATATTCAACCACCCATGTGTCACTCAGATGTACAAGTGCACAAGTAATTATTTATTTTAAAATACAAAATAATGAATTATCCTCAACCAACTCCCACATTTCCTATTTTCACTTCTAGGTGTTCCATTGATATTCTCATCACTTCCTATTTTAATGGTTACACATGGAGTTACTACTTTAGATATTTATTATCTCTCCTTAACTTCTCCCAACCCACTTTTTATTTTCCCACACTTCTATTTGAATTTGAATTCGTGCTCATCTTTCTTCTCCTTGATTTAAGGGTGTACTAGTAATTAGTTTTAGATAATTAATAATGAGTTTATTTTTATTTCATGCACACTCCTAACATGTAATTATTTTCTTGTTAACTTATAATTAACTAGATATTCTCTCTTGATATGAAATACTAATTTATGTATATGTTTAATTATGTTACTATCATTTAATTTACTTTTCTCTCTAGTAAATGTATAACTTATAATTATTTTCTCAATTCAATAACTATGCATGTTAAAGTAATTATCTTTAATAGTTTACAATTTAACCTTATTTTCACTATAAAATTGATAATTCATAAATCATACCAAGGATTCCATGTTTCTCATCCCCTTCAAGAATTTGTTTTTTGTATTTCCAACGGTGCCATGTTTCGCATGCTATTATAGAAAAAATTTCCACACTCCATGCATTTTTATTTGATGGCCTTCCCTTTCCCTCTACAAACTTAAATTCCCCATTTTCTCATTCCAGAGTAAAAAAATCAAAATTTTGTACATATACACAGGCCACAGTTAGACAGCCTGCGCATACGTAGGTTGCTCCATGAAAACCCGTGTACATCAGGTTTTGTGCTAAAAATTAACAAAATATGTCGGGTTTACATGCCAAGTCATGAGATCTATGATCCTTGACCTTCCATATACTAGAAATGCTCTGAATCGACCTTTTAATTCCATTTTAAGGCTATAAATTGATCCATATACAAACCTTGAAAAGGAATTCATCATTGAGAGCAAAGACACTCTAGAGAAATTTCACCTCATATTGAGTCTGCATCCCTTTGTCCTTGAAAGTTCAAACTCATTTTTTTTCAACCCCCAAGCTCTTCCTATCTTGAGAAGGAGAAACTCAATTACTCCTACTACTTGTAATCTTGCCTTTGTGGAGGATTGAAGTGGTGAAGGCCTAGGTGAAGGGACTTAATTTCTCAATTCAGATATGTGTTGATAAATAAGTTTGTCACATATGTACTTATGCTAATTACATTAATAGAAATGCCCTTTTCTCGTCCAATTATATGTTGCAAATATTTGTATTACTTTCCATGGGAATATTTTTTATACATGTTAGTGGATTATGCAAGCTTATATGCTAAAGTTTTATATAATTTACATATGATTGTGTATCTTGAATGTTGAGGACAAGTTGCAGGTATCAAGCGTTGGATCATGAGATCAACTGTGGTCTTCTTTGGACGTCCAGAAGAGGTAGGCTTCTAGCCTTCCTTTTTTTAGCATTTCCATTTCTCTAGCATACTTGAGACTAGAGTTGATTTATGGGTGTCATTTTGTCTGTTGTATTTTACCTCTAGCAATCGAGACATTTTCCTCATCGCAGAATTGGCGAATTTATTGGGGAGATCTCCCTTTTTGGGTATTTGGTGATTTTTCTCCTTTACTTCTCTTTGTTTGCCTGAGTTTTTTTGTCTCCTTTTTCTTGACAGCCTCTATTTTACTTTGTATCTAAGTTTATTGGCCTAACCCTTTCCTAATCAATGTATTTCTTGGCATACATGGGTTTTCCCTTGACAGTCACGTACATACGCATGATGTATGTGTTTAGGGCACGTACATACGTTTATGTTCCCTAGACATATGCGTACACTATTTTCTAAGTCTTTTAGATAGGTTTAGCAGTTTTTGGGTGAGTTTTGTTGGTTGGTGAAACTTCTTAGGTCCCTATCCTAACATTTTTTTGCCTACAGAGTGATAGGAAGCTACATCATTGTTGAAATTTTTTAGGCGAACTCATTCCTTGTCATTTTTCTCATTTGTTTTCCTTGAATTCTAGTCTAGGTAGTCGCTTCTTGGTGTCCTTCTTGAATTGTCTCCTTGTGCTTGTAGTAGGGTCTGCCTGAGAGGTTGTTTATTCAGTCCTTGCATTTTCATTTCATTATATTGAAAGTACAAAAAAAAAATGTTTTTTTGCATTTTATTTAGAGCATTTGTAATTTTGTCTGCATAACATTAGTTCTGGCATGTTAGGAAATATTTCACTTCATTGAAATTGAAGAGATTGCATCATGTAAACAACATTTATAAGCATACCATTTCTTTGAAAAATGATACTATACTTAGCAGTGTTTTTACATTTGTTTCTTTTTTATGTTGGGTCATAACACCATTAGTTTCACAACCAAACCTCTTGAGTAAGAAAAAGCCACTAAAATTAACGTTGAATAATTAAAATTGATTAGAGATGATTTTATTTTTCAGGGTACACAAACAAGTTCAGGATCTAGGGCCTTGGAATAGGATTTTGTGAGTAAACTTATTAAAGGCTATAAAACTCAACGTATGTTTCTAATCAGGGAGTGGTGAAACCCACTGTATAATTGGTGTCCTCGAAAGGATATGCTCACATCAAAGTTAAGCACGAGGTCATGCGAAGTTGGTTGTATAGATAACCCTCTAATACCTTCCTATCATCAAAGATATGTTTGGGGTTCTATTCATATCTAGGGATTTTGCTAGTGTCATTACCTCCTTGAGAAGTGGTGCTTTCGAGACTTCGATCTTTGCTACCCTTCCCATATGGTGGACCAAACATGTGACTGCTCACTCGAGCATTGGTTATACCATGTTGATCGTAGTTTCTTGACCTAGGTATCCACATAAGTTGCTTGCAGGGGTTTTTTGTAGGTACCCTGAGTCAGATAGGGATCGAACATCACACAGACTTTAGGGAGGATTTTATCTCCGGAGGAATATGACCGATTGCACTGTCAATCCCACAAGGGTCCTTACAATTTATTTTTTCACCTCCACTCTATTGTTCAAGAGTCTCATCCCCTCCTCGGAGAGGCATACCTTATTTAGTTTGAGAGGTCCATTCATCCATCATATCTTGTTTGTGTGCATTGGCCTTCGGTTTTATTTAGAAGCATGCTCTTTGTTTATTAGGTGGGCTTCGGATTTTTTTTTACATTGCAAATTTTGAGTCATCGTAGAGCAAGACTAGCCTCTCTATCAGTCTCTCTTTCTTTTGAATCAAGTACCATAGTTTGGTCTGATATCGAAGTCGCCTCCTAAAAGGCGTAGAGTTAATAAACGTGGTACATATATATTCATCGATCAAACTCACGATCATCCTACCATGAGTACGGATTTATATATGAAGGTGTCAGGAAGCCCTTCGACTCCAGCCTCTACTATGGTTAATGGAGCCCCCTCAACCCCCTCATCATCGGTTGTTTGGATTCCGGAGACTCCCTTACTTAATGCTACCTATCCCATGGTATTTGCTCAGTCCATGGGGATGAATCATTTTGTATTCCTGAGAGGTACACCTAATCATAATACTCATTCGATGCCTTGGGCCTCTAATCCTTTCTCTTTTGGTATGCCATATATGACTTCACACTTGTCATCCTCAATTTTGACGTCTAATGTAAATCCTAGTCTTGGTTTTGGGTGCACATCACCTCCTTATAATGATTTCTCATTTGGCAAGGGTCATATCTCTCAAATAAATCCCATAGTAGGAGGATGGAATCCTCCTTCATTCAGACCCAATCCTAGCTATAATTTTTAAGGTTGGAGTGCACAAATGAGCGGTCCTTCTACTTCTTATATCCATTATGTGCATCCTTCTTCCTCAATACTAATTCCTACAAACGTTTTTACTATGGAAAATATTCCTCTAACATCTGGTGTTTCATTAGGGGGAGTCAATTTTATAGTATGGGTAACCCCCCGCATGGATTTCCTTCATCTGGGGGAAATATATATCCTCACATGAGTAATACATATCATGTCTCTTTCTCCTCTCAAGTGAACCCATCGTTGATGATGCCCTTACAACCTTTTATGAATCAAGTGGGAGGAGGATACTATCCTACCGAACAGGGCCATGGTGTATACCATAAACCTCATCTCTCAAAACCAGTATTTCCTATGAGTGTATTCTCAGATGCCACAACCACGGCTTCCTTTTATGGCCACGTTAAATTTGCTAGACTTGTCAAAATTAATGAATGATCCATCATGGCCCCCCATTCCTACCAATCTTACCTCTTACATTACAAATTTTGACGGTAAGAGTGGTGAGGAATTAGGTGATCATGTGACTACCTTTCATCTATGGTGCTCTTATAACTCCCTTAATGAAGATTCTATTCATTTGATATTGTTTCAATGCATCCTTATAGGGGTTGTCGTGAAATGGTACATCGAGTTACCTGGGAGCACTTAGTGAACATTCAATGAGTTGGTCTTGGATTTTCTCAACCACTTTAAATTATCATCCCATTACGATTATGACATAGAAATTTTGTCATCCTTTAATCAAGATAAATCCACCCACATCTCAAATCATATTCAAGAGTGGCGTAGAAGGAATCGGTTGATTAAAGCTTGCATTCCTCCAGAGTTTCTATTGGAATGGTTCCTCAAATCCCTATTGCCTTACATTTTGAAGGATGTTTCTACATCCGGAGTGTCATATGAGGAAGAGGCCATATTTAAATCCCAACAATTGGATCTTATATATGCACAATATGGGATGTTATACAAAATTATTCCCGATGCACGCGGTCAAATTACGATCTTAGAAAAAATATTGGGCCTCATGTCGATGGCATCATAGGCTCTGCAAGTGCCAAGTCTACAAACTAGGTAACAAACCAGTTGGAAGATATGTCTCTTAACCAATATGCAGCAGGACAAGATACAACTTCATCCTCATCCACCCAATCATTGGAGGTACATTCCATGCAGTTGACGAACCCAAACGGTAACCAGCAACCTGGACGGAACAAGAAGAAAATTCGTAATAATAATCGCAAGGGTGGGAATAATAATAATAATAATAAAAGCAAGGATGACCACAATAATGATAAATCTGATAAAAATGTTGGTGAAAGCGAGAAAGAAAAGAGGAAGGTGAAGTTTAAATGTCAACTTTGTAAATAAGATCGCCTTACCCACCTTTTCCAAAAAATTGACGAAGCCTCAAGGATCATAGCGCAACATCCTTTTGTGTTGACTAGCCCATTTCCACATAATCAAAATATGACCTCGGGAGCCTTCAACACTGAAAATGCATTGAATGGAAGTCAAAATACCTCGACACATGATGGTGGGAATCAATGTGTCAATATGGTTCGATCTAATATTAATGTAGCCACTAGGACTCGCGATTATGGTTCTTCGCAGCCTATTTTAGGTCCAGAGCCTCCTCCTCTAGAAACACCTTTGCATATCGATAAGCCTGAACTTCCGCCTCGCATTCCGAAAGGAGTCCTTAATCACTTTGCTCACAATCCTAATGCTAGAGTCGCCCAAAATTACTCGATTATCAAGGATTTGGGCCAAAAGTCATGTGTGATGTCGACTTTGGAGGTGCTCCAGATGTGTCCAACATAGAGGAATGCCTTTCTATCTGCGTTGAGAGATCTAAACTCGAGTGGCTCAAAATTTATCAAGTTTGATGTCACAAATGTCAAGCCTCGCTTACCTTACCATGTGTCCTTTCAAATCCATGTGGAAAGTATGAATATTACCATCAAACATATTGTCATTGGCAAAGGTACTTTGACATATGTAATGTCTCTATCTTGTTGGAAATCCATTCTCTCTCTGACACTTTCTCAATATATGACCGTTTTAATTGAATTCAATGGACATTCTTTTAGACCCCATGGTATCCTTCCCACTTTCCTGGTCCAGTTAGGCAGTAAGACTATGGAGGTCGAGGTCGAAGTGGTTTATGCACCCCTTAACTACATTATTTTACTTGGGTGTAATTGGACTTATGCTATGACAACCATTGTGTTGTCGGTGTTTTGTGTTTTATTATTTCCTCACGAATGGAATATTGTGATGATCGAAAACTTATATTTTGACACCCTATTTCTTCTGCATCAGTGGAACCTTAGGTCCCCATTATTGATAATTCTCAGTAGGCAACTGAGAATGTTGGTGTCAGAATGTATTCCTCCTTTATGGGAACCTTTAATTTCTCGGCACCAATATTATACATTAATGTAGTTTATGATGAATCTTCGTCATCATTGAGGTCTGTTCCATTCCGTACTTCATATTTTAATGACCCATGGATCATACCTTCTCTAGTTATGTCGTATGAAGGTCAACCAAACATCAGGGTGACAATGTCATTGTCCGTGGTAGAGATTGTGTATCAGGCTATACAAGAATTTATTGTTGACTCGGATCCTTCCTCCTCGCAGAGGGAAGAGGTGGATCTCATATTAGAGCCCATATGGGTTACACACTCATCTAGTTCACATGAATTCCTTGACGATACATTACCCTAGGATGAAGCAATATTAGAGGCCATGTCCAATCCTGATAGGCCTTGGGACGACCTTCATCATAGATCTTACTTTCTCCCAGAGCTTGAGAGGATTGAACAAGATGAGTTTAGGTCCACCTTGAGTGAGATAGTCGGTACGTCGTGGTTCTGTTAGATATGAATGGTGTATATGCTGAAGGAAACATGGTGAACATTTCCCCTTCTGACACGATTGACATCTCTCAAACCCCTGGTAAAATTGAAAACGTATATATCGGTGTGGATTGTTCTCCTAAAGATATTCATATTTACACTGATCTCTTTAAGGAATTTCGAGATGTATTTTTTTCGTCGTATGAAGAGATGCTAGGGATCAACCCTAGTATTTTTTAACATGAAATTAAAAATTATCTGAATGTTAAGCCCGTTCGACAACAACTTAGAGTTGTAAATCCTAGGAATTCCCCCGCTATTAAGGCAGAAGTGGAGAATTTTCTAACGTTGGATTCATCTACCCAGTTCCCTTGACCGAATGGGTATCCAATCTCGTTCCCATATATAAGAAGCAAGGAACCATTCATGTATGTATGGATTTTAGGGACCTGAGTAAAGCATGTACTAAAGATAACTTCCCCACTACTTTTATTGATCATATTATTGATGAGTGTACAGGAAGAAAACTCTTCTATTTTATGGATGGATTTTCAGGTTATAATCAAATTCAAATTAAACCCAAGGATCAACATAAGATGGTGTTCATTTGTCCTTCAGATGCATTTTCATACCGTAAAATGCCTTTCGGTCTTAAAAACGTCAGAACAACTTTTCAATGGGCCATGACCTTCACTTTCCATGACCTTAAGCATATAGTCAAAGCCTATCTAGACAATCTTGTTTCTCACTCTCGCAAGAGGGTTGATCATCCTACTCACCTTCGACTAGTGTTTGAAAGATGCCACTATTATCACATTTGATTGAACCCTCAAAAATGCATCTTTTGCGTGAAGTTTTGCCACCTTTTTGGATTCATACTTTCTGAGCATGGGATCATGGTGGACCCCATGAAGGTTGAGGCAATACTTTGATTTCCTCCTCCGTGCAATATTAGACAACTTAAGGGTTTACAAGGGAAGGATAACTTCCTGTATCATTTCATAACTAACTATTCCAATATAACTAAGGGTTTCATGCGTCTCTTGAAAAAGGATACTATGTTCATATGGGTTGAGCGAGCCCAGGATTCCTTTGATGCTCTTAAAAAATCCCTGGTGGTGTCACCTATGTTGAAGCACCCATACTACAATAGAGATTTCCTGCTTTATATTTTCATGTCCAAAGGGATGGTTGGTATGGTTATTTATCAGAAATATGATGAGATTTATGAGCACATTATCTATTACCTTATATGAAATCTAATTGGTCCCGAACTTAAGTACTCTCACATAGAGAAGCTAGCCTTAGCCGTTGTCCATGTGTTTAAGAGATTACTTCACTATATCTTACTCTGGAAGACTATCTTGGTTGTTGGTATCAATCATTTTCAATACGTCCTTACAAGGCGCATATTAGGGGGGAAATACAATAAGTGGATTTTGATTATGTAGGAATATGATCTTGATTTTACCTCTGTGAAATCCAAGAAATCGCTAGTTTTTGTGGAATTGGTGTCAGACTTCCCTAGGAATGATGAGGATATTGTCCATGAAAATTCATTCATTGATGAACGCATCTTACTTATATTGTCTTTGGACCCTTGGTATGGAGATATTCTAATCTACCTTCAAACTCTGAAACTTCCCCATCATATTTCGAGAGACGACCAATGGCGTATACACCATCAAGCCAAAAACTATCTCATTATCAGCGACATGTTGTATCATCAAGGGGTGGATGTTATTTTTTGTCATTGTTTGACTCACGAGGAGGCTGAAGTTGTTCTCAATTACTGTCACAGTGGGGCATGTGGTGGTCACTTATCTGGGCTTGTGACAACCCAAAAAATATTGTGAGTTGGTTATTTTTTTCCGTCAATTTTTAAAAATTGCATAGAAGTGGTCAAGAAGTGTCACCCATGTCAGGTGTCTACTCGTAATATGCACTCACAACCTACCCATATTCATCCAGTCATCACCTTCGATCCCTTCACCAAGTGTAGGGTGGACTTCATGGATTGGAACCCAGCCTCGGTTGGGGGGAACCATCATATTATTGTGGTCGTGGATTATTTGACTAAATGGGTTGAGGCCATGCCTACTATTAATTTTGATGGTGAGACTGCAGCACTTCGTGTATTCAATCAAATTATATCTTAGTTTGGAATCCCAAAGGATATTTTCGTTGATCATGGAAACCACTTCCAGAATGAGATGATGATATAGTTAGCATTAAAACTGGGGTTTAAACATGATCATTCGTCACCCTACTATCCCCGGGAAACTGGACAAGTAAAGGCTATGAATAAATATCTAAAATCCATTTTGAAAAAAAAATGTCAGGAAGACTAAATCCAACTAGCACGTGATGCTTTACCCTGTACTATGGGTATACCGAACCATAGTAAATAATTCCACCAGTTTATCACCGTTTCAGTTAGTCCATGGAGTGGAGTCAGTCCTTCCTATTGAATGTGAAATCCCTTACCTTAAATTGGCATTCGAGCTCCTACCTAACGTGACTAATCTTGAAGAATGTCTTGTACACTTAGAGCATCTCGATCAAAAGTGTCAAGATGTTGGTATAGCCATTGAGGTGAATAAATGACATGTTAAGGTCCAATATGATAAGTCTATATATCCCCAGCAGTATGTTGAGGGTGAATTGGTTCTTATTTAGGAACAAGCTAAAGAACCACTGGAGTAGGAAAATCCAATCCCATGTGGCATGGTCCTTATATTGTGAGACGTGTCCTCGAAAAAGGATCCTTTGAATCAGAATATTATGAAGGGAATGTGTTGGACGAGCCCATAAATGGGATCTACCTTAAAATGTATTATGCTTGATCCCTCAAGCTCGAGAATGAACTTTGTATACTAGTGTATGTTACTGTATATATTGTTCTCTTAATTATTTTTCGTCGTCGGCTTGCTTACCGAGTTTTCCCATGGTTGGCAGATGTCAATAGGATCTTTGGTGTTCTTAGGATTCACATATGGTGCCAACCGTCATACTCAGAAAATGGCTTATGTCGCTTGGGTTATCTATTCACCCGAAGGACAAATGGTGTCTTCAGGAGGTGTTTTTCTAGAGCCATCGATCAATAATGTGGTTGAGTATAGCGTCATTATATATCTATTAATTGATTCCATTTCACATGGTGTTCGATCTTTAGAAGTTCGCATGGATTCCCAACTAGTTTTATGACCGATATCAGGTAAGAGATCATACATTACTCCGATGTTTCCTTCGGGTACGACTTTTGGAACGATATTTTATTTTATTACTTATAATCATATCCCTTGAAGTTATAATCAAGTATCAAATGCATATGCTAATAATATTTTAGATTCGAATCTGTCACATAAATAAGTAGATAAAACACGCATTCATACATCCATCCATTGTAAGATATGCAAGTAAAGTCGAAGACCAAAATATTTTTATATATTTCATCCATTAAGTCCAAAAATTATGGTATCATAGTACAAAATTGGGATTGTAGCCCTCAAAAATACATATACGTTCGGTACATCACATAACCATGGCATCTAAGCCTGAGGTTTCAGATGTGTGTCATGATAACACACTATGTTGTTTGCGAGACACCAAAAGAGTCTCACCCATGCATGGGGTACACCCACAACCTGCCTCTACATATCCTCTGGAAGATCCTAGAATCTTCTGCGTCAGACAAGATAGATTTACCTACACATTCTAAATGACTCTCTTTGCATCCCCACTGACCATATCCTCTCCTCAGCCCCTGTGTCGATGCTATGGGTATCCATCCGGTCATCGTGGACTTATATCTACGTAAAAAAATTAAAAGTTAATATATGATTCCATACAAAAATATTTGTGTTTTTATTTTGCATTTATCAAATAAAAAAATACAAAAAAAAATGAAATATACAAAAATCAAAATTCTTACCCATCTCTCTGAAGGGGGATCCTGGTGGCAATGGAATGTCACAATCCCCTCTATAGTCAATCCCCTCATAGGTATAGTCATCGATGGAAATGATCTGTCATCTCCAACAGTGAAAGAACTCATCATTGTAGGGGGTTGGCACCCTACCACCTCCCAACTGCCTCATCAACTTGGTCCACCAAGACATGGATGGATCGCGTAGACCATGTGGAGGAATATCCAGTCTAGGGATTAGATATGGAACCCTCTCAAAGAAAAAACTACATAAAATGGATGAAAACCTGAATTTCCTCATCCTCCCGACCTTACAATCAATCAGATGGCTCTTCATGTTGGCCAGTAGTGAGGTGCACCAATCGTAAACTGTGGGTCTCAAACACTCCACAGCATAGAACATAAGCATACTTGATGCCTGATTCAATGAGGTCGATCTTGATATCTATGTGAGTACTAAGACGTTGATCTTCATACTCAGGTTCTCAATCGCCCTAATAGGGAGTTGGCTCCCCACTTTCTCTGTCTCTGCAATGTAGTAGGTGGCGATGTACTCCTACATAGTCCTCCCACCTCTAGCCCCTTAGGCCTTGATATTTACCATCTCGCCTCAATGAGACAAGCCTATGATAAAATATATATCATCCACCTCAATTCTCAATGGTTTCCCATCAAGATTGAAGGCCTCGATCTCTGGATCTCAGTAGTTTATCAATGTTTGGAGCAACCTCACTTGGGCCCTCATTCCTTTTATGGCCCAAAATTTATAGAGCCCACATATTTGCAAATCTTGTTGGGCCCTCATATCTCTTTCTACTACAGCATAAACCTCCTTGTGCTCCCTCTCTCTCCATTCAATCACCATCCTGCAAAGGAAACATCAAATTTTGAGTCACATTTTATTAAAAAACTTATTCACAGAGTTGTATGCGGGCTACAATTATAACATTCTCATTTAGGGCTCAATATACTCGAGAAGGCTTAACTTTTCCCACATACATGAGGTCGTATATGTGACCCAGTGACCTATAGCCCGTGTACACCCTAGTTTCAACCTTACAGCCTCTAAAACTCAAAAATTGAACACTCAGTCTAAAAATTAAACCATGGAAATGGAAAAGTACAGGATGAGAACTTACTTGGTCTAGATGGTTTCCAATTTCATTGATCATAGATCTTGGAATCGTCACTGGAAGATCTTGGGTGAAATGGCCTCAAAAGCACTATGTGGGTAAAAAAATCAAATGTCATGGTAAAACTTCTTATTTTTACTATGTGTAAAAAATGTTTACCCACTTTTTAGAGCTTTTACCCTATCTTTCCTATTTTGGAGACCATATGAACTAATTGTGCAATGTAAGACCTAGTTTGAAGTGGTTTGTCTAGGGTTTAATGGATTTCTAACATTCTTCATCTTGTTTGTGCCTCTAGTATGTATATACCATCACTTGCATATAGGATAGGTGCTCACCCTGCTTTGCATTTTTGCATGGTCCCATGACCGTGATTCATATGCCCTAGGTACGAGCCCATTTTTTAGTGACACAAAACCTTCTCGTTGCCACTAGAAGTGTCGTTATTAAGTGGTAGAGACTTACCAAACAAGGGTATCCTAGTTAGAACACTTTTTCCATTTGGGGTCCATGCACAAGTTACTCCATAGGTCTAGGAGTCCCTTATAGTCCTGATTTGACTTTGAGTTAAAAACTCACTACTCTTACTCAATTTCATTATGACCACTACGCATGGGACTCTCGTTGAGTCTTAATTAAGCTCTTTTCTGACTCCTAAAAAAATGAAAATATTGTCGAGTGAACTTGTCTCTTTCACACTCGTTAAATGGATTTGAAAGGACGTATATTCTAGTATAAGTTTAACCCTTTTCTAGACCAAATAGACTATTTACGAAAAAGGAATACTCTAGTCACCATTGGCTAGAAGAGTTATCCTTGGTATTGTTTTATACTTTTTTGGGCCTGGGGAACTAAATTTACGTAAAAGGACACTTTTGGAGTTAAGTCATGATTGCATCCCATTATCTTGCTTGCATTGTTGAGCCTAATCTCGGCTCCCTCTTTCTCATTATAAGCCTCTTTCCCCAACAATTCTCAGCATTAGCCAAGAAATTCCATTAACATATATTTTGCATCTTGACACCCCTTTACCTCAAGAGGAAACATCCCCCTGAGTGTCCATGTCCCACATGTGTTTCCCTACATTGAGCATAGGTATGTTCCACTGCTTGGAACGAGTTTCTTACTACTGACACTTGTTTCCTGTCTTATATCATAACATTTCATTTACTATGAAAAACAAAAAACAAAAACAAAAAATGGCGGGAAAAAAACATTATCTCCTATCGACAACAGTCGTGTCGCCTTTGAACAGAGCACAAATTATTGAGTCCATTTCATTCAAGGTTTGTTTTTAGCGGGGCTTTAGGAAGTTTCTCTCATTACTTAGATTTTACTCCTCTGATTGGTTATTCTTCCAGTCCCTATGCATATTGTTTTTATGCCTCCTGAGTCACAAAATTTTGTCAATGAACATTGTTAAGTCTATGTTGTCTGGGTTATCCATCCATCTCATTCTCTTGTTCAAAGGAAGTATAATCCTATGTCATCCATTCCTTAGAACTCTTAAATTTTCATGTCGGCCATCCTCTTACAGGTGAATCTTAGAATCACATGAAGTTGTTGTCCTACTTTGCACCCTGGGCCTACTTTCATCATTGGTAGGTGACCTTGAACCCAACAGTTTACATCTCTCCATTGGTCGTTGATTGGGGGGTTTCCCTTGTGTTCTACAACAAGAAATATATTCACACATTTGGATTTGTGTAGTGTCTTGTATTCCATTAGACCCTATTGGTGGTTTCCTCTCCTTTGTTGGTAGATTTCATTATTGGCTACTAGTCAAAGGGTCTCTTTCGTATACTACTTGCATCTAGTACACGAGAGACGCACATGGTCGTTGGTTAGTGAACATCATATTCATCCAAGTTCTTCATAATCATCAAACTATTTATTTGTACCTTGCGTTGGATGATGAGAGGTTCCTTAATGTTCTCCTTTCAACGGGTTTCATTCCATCGACTTCAGCTCATCTATTCTGGAATCAAGATCTAGATTGATGAGAGTACCTAGAGGCTTACAGTCATCAATGGTAGGTTCTCCTTCCATTGACAATTGCAAATACAACATTGTCCCATGATCGATGGATTCTTCAAGTGTTCGACCTCAACACCTTTATTCACACTTGTTGAATATACTCGGTGCCTTGACACCTACTTTCATTATCGGTGGGTTGTCTCATGTTTGTTAATGGTATACCTCAATGATTGGTAATCAAACAAAGCCTTATTGTGTTCAACTTAAACTCCTTTATTCATATGATGTAGACTTGCACCTTCTGTGAATAGTGTAGAATACCTACAGTTCACAGTAGCAACATCCCATAATTGTTGATGTCTTCCATCAAACTAGTACCTATACGAATTCAGTGATCATGGAAAATCAGATTGTATGATATTGTGTACAGATACCTTCAGTTGATTTTGAGACTGGACTCCACTATATTTTTTTAATGACTATGACCACCTATGGAATATACCTACTTTCTATTTCATATTCATGGCCATGAGCAGCTATTTTTTATATATCCACATGGTTTTGCATTGTACTCCATATTGGAAGCCATGTGTGCACAGTGAATATGAATTGTAATATTCTCACAGGTGACTAGTTCTTCCAGCTGGGTCCTCACTACTCTGCTTCTGGGAATTCTAATGTATTTCGGCGATTGTGATTGTTCCTTTGACCTCACACATTAGGGGGCATATTCTATAGAAATTTTTTCCACACTCTATGCTTCTTGCTTCAATGGCCTTCCCTTTCCCTCTATAGACTCAAATTCCCCATTTTGCTCATTCCAGGGAAAAAAATTCAAAATTTTGTACATATACATGGGCCACAGTTTGACAGCTTGGCTATATGTAGTTTTCTCGATTACAGACCGCATACATCAAGTTTTGTGCTCAAAAAATAAAAAAATATGTCGATTTTCCATGCCAAGTCATGAGATATATGATCCTTGACCTTACATATACTGGAAATACTTTGACTTGACCCTTCAAATCCATTTGAAGGCTATAAATTGATCCATATACAAGATTTGAAAAGGAATTCATCATTGAGAGCAAAGACACTCTGGATAAATTTCACCTCATATTGAGTCTCTCCCTTTGTCCTTGAAAGTCTAAACTTATTTTGTGTTCATCCCCCAAGATATTCCTATATTGAGAAGGATAAACTCAATTACTCCTACTACTTGTGAGCTTTCCTTTGTGGAGGATTGAAGTGTTGAAGGCCCAGGTGGAGGGGCTTAGTTTCTCGATTTTGATATGTGTCGATACAGAAGTTTGTCACCTATGTACTTTTGTTTATTACATTAATAGAAATACTATTTTATCATCCAATTATATGTTGCAAATATCTTTATTACTTTTCATGGGCATACTTGTTATACATGTTATTGGATTATGATAGTTTATATTCCAACATTTTATACAATTTCCATATGCTTTTGTATATTGGATCGTAAGGACAAGTTGCAAGTATCAATAATTGGATCGTGAGCTCAATCATGGTCTTCTTCGGACGTCCAGACGAGGTAGGATATTAGCCTTCCTTTTGTTATCATTTTCATTTATCTATCATATTTGAGACTAGAGTTAATTTTTGGGTGTCGTCTATCTATTGTGGTTTACCCCTAGCCATAGAGAGATTTTCATCGTAACACATGCCCTTCAAGCATCTAACTTTTCTTGGTGGGGAAATAGTGAAAAAGTGGAGACCATGTTAACTCAATCTTTGTTTCCCTTTGTTGAGAGACTAATGGTCACTAAGGAATAAGGTTATAACCTTATTGCGCACCCCTCAGCCAATTCTTGTGAGTGACTGAGTCTGCGACCTACCCTCACCACAACATGCAACCTTAGAGTAAAAGAATCCCTACTTTTCAACTTGGGCCATGGAAAATGAGTGCTAGTAGGTGGAAATGGGGATGTTTCTCCTCCTCTCTTAGTGATACTTAATATGCTTCCATAAAACCCCATTACCCATATGTGGATTGATTGGAAAGCATATTCATTATGCCTGCATACAAAAAATCAAAGAATCAATAGTTTCAAAAATTCAAATTCAAAGTATAATATAATCATACAATTTTTATAGTTCCTTGACTCAATACAAATTCCAATATAATGTTGACGCAATCCCACATCAATACTCCCTTGTGGTTTCCCATCACACTAGTAAAATTGTCAGTAGCATTTGCAAGTTAATGTATCCAACATTTTCATTTCAATTTATCCAAATCATATAAATCAATGCCATCAGTTGCGTCATATCAATGCACATTTAATTAATTTACATTATCTTATAAACTTTTAAGCAAACGCACTCAGTAATCATTATTTATACCAAATCAAATAATTAAATATTTAAGTTTCACCATCATAATATCAGTCAATAAATAGATTCATTTGTAAACAAATTCCCTCAAATAATAATGTCTAGTCTATCTCAATAGTCAAATCAAAATGGGGCACTATATCCGACCCCATTTTTGCAAAGAATACAATCAATGGGAGAATGTTGGACATGTGTGGTACTCTTTGTAGGTAGACATAGTCTCATCCCAGTAGAAAGGGGGTCTAGAGGGGTGCAAGAGGTCAACCAACCTCTCACTGTTTTCTGATTTGTTTTATTATTCTTTTGGCCAATAGTTTTTCATCCCATTATATTCTAATTCCAATTAAGGGATTATAATTTAATTTAATCTAGGTTTATGGATTAGTGTTTTGGAAGTTGTTGAATACCTTAAACATTGAATTGTGAATGGTGGAGTTAATATAATGACATAGAGAAAGATGCAACTATTAGTTATGCTAGTTTCCCTTGTGAAGGGTTTCCAAGGTAAATCTTTGTGTAATATGTGTGTATCATTGTTATTTTTATGTTTTAGATTTTGTTAGTATTGTTATTCTTGCATATGTTTATCAAACTCTTCAAATTGTTCATTTATTTTTATATAACTTTCAAGCAAACCATTCTTTATTTTAGGCAATCCAATGAATGTTCGTCCTTTACTAATTTTTTGTGTACTGAATGAAATCAAGGAATCATTTTTTCTATAAAAATAGTTTTTGCATTTTTTTAAAGGGACCATTTAAGACCCCAA
>SNQJ01S0003895.1:281040-319346 GCA_010110895.2 Picea sitchensis | reverse complement strand
GTTCCTTCTTCTAGTGGTTCATATTTGTGTTTTACAATCCATATCTAATCTATGCCTATTGTTGTAGGTGCCAAAGTATTTGATAACCAACGACCCAGGTAGTTAAGTAGTTACGAGTGCATGGTAATTAGACATATAGGAGTATAAATAGACAAGCACATAGAGACTCTGATAGCTCTGTGGGAGAGATTATATAAATTGTACTGTATTTCTATATCCTTTAATAAACATAAATATTTGGGCTCTCACTACTTATGTATGTCTTTGTCTATATCCATATGCATGTATATTCATTGTTTCTTATGTAAGAACTATTGGTAACTCTCCCTACTTTCCCCTAGATTACAACATTGGTTTCATTGTCGGTAGTTCTGAACCTGGGCATGCAGAAGTTTACATAAATTTTAACCCTGCAAGACATACGTGAATGGTGGGAGTGTAATATTGAAAATTAAATTAAAAATTATGCCAGAAGAAACAATCTCTCACTCGCAGAAGCAAGAGCAAGATTATTCTCAGAAACCCACGAAATATTTTTATAATTCATCCCTGAAGTGTTATTTCAGTACATCAACAAGTCGGGTAATGCATAATTTGACAGCCAACAAGAAACTAGGCCTCAAGCTTACAAACGAAGGACAAACAAATTTGCACGACTGGTTCAAGAAATTTGTCAAAGACTATATCTCAGAGCAAGTTGTTGAAGATCGAACATCTCTTGATAGAATCAAAGAAAAATTTTACATCGACTAGCACGAAGGATTATTGTGTATTGTCCTGACACTGCTTCATAAATTCCTCCTCGACAAGGGAGTCGGTGACATTGTTGAATACCGACCTCGAATAGGAACATCGTTACTGTTGGCAATGGAAGTCACTCCTAGATTGCAGCAGGAGCAGAGCCCGACGCCCATCATTTTATGTCACGTTTTGTGTAAAATGGGTGATCGAATGGAAGTAAACTCAAACGATATGGTTCTAACTCCGAAACTAGGCCAGGCGTGCATGGGCAAGTGAGGTCTTAGATAAACTTCAGACAGTGAGATGTAGTAAGGGTGAGTAAGGGGAAGACTTGTATCAGAGAGATGCAAAGGTCTATCGTAAACATTAGGTTTCTAACAGACTGTAGGAGAAGGCATCTGAATGCAAGATCTTCTTACATTCAAATGCAGAAAACTAGAGAATAAAATAATGCCACAATAAATCCTTTATCATAACATAATTGTAGTAATTCATGTGAATCAGTCAATCATGAACTCCCTCAGTATGAGATGAAAACATAGATGGGGTAGGAAAATTGTCTGTCATTAAACAAGAAATATTACATACAGATGCATAACCAGAGAACCAGAGTGTTTGTTAAAACTTTATAATCGAGAGCTTTTCTCTACCATCGATACCTTGAAAAATATCAAAAATAAGTATATATGCTTCTAAACATTTGCCCAACAGAGGCCTACTAGACTTTTAGGACGAGGAGTCTCTTCAATCAAATCTGGCCTACACTCCTCTGTCATACGCCACCTTAATTCTGCATGGCTCACGCTAGGGGGTAGCTGAGCCCTTAAATGTTAAATTAGTGTGCGCATGCTTCCCTGGTGAGTTGAGGACTCAGCGTGGCTTCCATGGAAAGAACCAGTACAGAGGACCATCTCAGGTAGAATTTCAGTCGAGACATCCATACTTTGAAATTAAGGAGCGAGGCGAGGCTTCAACCACCCTCTCTCTTCTTCATTCATTCCAAGCAGGTACCGGGATCTAGATCACGTCGAACCAGCATCTGGAGAACACAGTTCCCCCCTTCTAAAAATCAACTTGGCACTTTTGGCCTCTTCTGTACAACCCTTTCTACTCCCTCAAATGACCACGGGCTGTGACCCTACGCCTACCTTCACAGGTGCTTTCGGCGTTTCGGGGTTCATGGATAGGAAGGAGTAGATCTTTCCTTTTCGAAATCGTGATGGGCAAAAAGGCGAAGAGCCTAATCGCGCACCATGTGTTCCTCCGGGATGAATGGCTCATATCACTCTCGACGCTTTGGGACCCATCTTGCCAAATGGTAAACATTAGCGCCCCTCCTTCAGTCCTTCTCCTTTGTGACCAGACACCAAAACATGGGCCCGATTCCGGGCGCTTTCGACACTTCGAGATTCGAGGTTTCGAGAGGTGAAATGACGAGGAGCGCTTACCCCTCGAACTCCCGAATGTCGACATGGCACGGATGTGTGCCGCGTGTCCTTAAGATGAATGGTCGAGGTAGCATTCGTTATTTAAAAGGGGGCCGCCCTCATTCACAGGCTCGTCTGACGTGACCTGGCGCTAGGACCGTGGGCTCAGCTCCAAAGGTGCTTTCGGCATTTCATCAATCAGCAATTTTAGCTGCAATAAATGGGAGGTCCCTTGTCTCCCGAAACATTGATCCCCGATACGCCGACTGGCGACCACCTGTCCCAATTGGATCGGACGACCCAGATCTATCTTGAACTATGGGTGCTTCCTTTTATGCTAAATCCCGGGCAACTTGATAGCCCCGAAAACCCGATGACCGTCGATCAGCTTTGATAGATGGATCTCGGTTGCTGACAACAAAACTTCGCTCGCTCACTTGACTTGTAATTCGACAAGAGATTCTCCCGCTCTGCGCTTGGGCGCTTCCCGTGCAACCTGCAGACCTGGGTACTTTGTGCCCAAGACAAAATTGGTTGCTAGCATTAGTCTCCATGGGGGATAGAGTCGTCCCTGTGATGCTCTAAGAACTCATTCTGCAGTTTCAGTGCATTGCTATTGGGCTATGGAGTCATTTACTAAGCCGAAAAAAGAAAAAAGGAAAATGAACAAAGAACCAAAGACAATATTTACAGACGAAGGAGCCTTCTAAGGCTCAAACAAAACATTTCTTCAGAAAATGCCCATTTACTGGGCTGTTGAAAACCTCTTCACCCTCCAGATCTTGCAACTTGTACATGTTGTTTGAGAAAACCTCAGATATTTTGAAAGGGTCGATCCAGAGGGCATCAAACTTGTTGTGTTTTCCCTTATCATGTCTGGGTGCATCCCACTTAAGCACCAAATCCCCGATCTCGAACTCCTTCTTCCTGACCTTCCTGTCAAAAGCCTGCTTGACCCTTTGCTGATGACTATGAGTTGCATCCCTCACCTATTCCCTGATCTGTTGTACTTCCATTATCTGATGAATCCTTCTGATCATATGATTCGGCTCTCCTTCATAATCTTGAAAGAATTTTGCCACAGGTAAGGCGAGATGAGTGGGAAAAACCGCCTCTACTCCGTAGACTAGCTGAAAAGGTGAAGTGCCCAGGGATTTCTTCATTGTCACACGATCAGCCCATAGAGAAAATTTCAACTTTGAATCCCAGGCCCTTTTGTTTTCCTCCAACAGTCTTTTGATGATCCTTATTAGGATTTTGTTGCAGGACTCTGCTAAACCATTGCCTTGGGGATAGTAGGGGGTGGAGTGAATTAGTGACATATGGAACTGCTCACAGAACTTAATTAGAAGCTCAGATTTGAAAGAAGCAGCATTATCAGTGACGATCCTGCTGGGACAGCCAAATATGGCTATGATATCCTCCAAGAAGCTGATAATCACTTTGTGTGATGCACTTCTGGTGGGGACAGCCTCTATCCACTTGGTGAAATAATCTATTGCAGTCAGGATCTATCTATGTTTCCCACTTCAGGGAGGATGGATTTCCCCGATGAAGTCTAGCCCCCACTATTGAAAAGGTGCTGAAGCTATTACAGGCTTCAGTGGTAGTGATCCAAGTTGTTGCTTCCCTGAGAACCTTTGGCATTTGATGCAGGCCCTGATTTCCCTACTAACATCAATGAATAAAGTGGGCCAGTAATACCCAGCCCTGAGGATTTTGTGAGCTGTGGTCTTCCAGAAATGATGCCCCCCACAAAGGCCTCTATGGAAATCAAGCATAACTTTCTGGGCTTCTAGTGGGTTCAAACATCTCAGCAGCATTCCTAGAGGGTCTCTCCAGTACAAGACTTTCCCAATGAGGCAATATCTGACCGCCTTGAGCTTTAAATCTCTTGCCTTACTTTTACCCATTCCATCCAGGGGATTCAACTCCTGCAGAAAGTATAAAATGTCACGATACTAGGCACATTCTGTCAGTGAAAATTCATCCTGAGAGCGTTGGCTGGGCAACTCGGATTGTTGATTTCCCGAGAAAGTATTGATAAAACTAACTCCCAAGGCTTTGCAATTGGATTCAGCCAGTAGCTTGGCCAAACCTTGCCCCTTAACCAACTTGGTGGGATTTATCTCCAAGTCAAATTCCAAGATTCTGGCGATCCATATGCCTCTTCTCCCATCTATATCGGGTTGTACAAGGATGTCCTTCACAAAAGCCGAAGGAACGTATGTGGTTACCTTTGAGTGCAAGACATAGACTATGAAAGATTTTAGAGCTTTCACTAAGGCATAGGCATGTTTCTTCATGATCTCATACCTGATCTCTGCATCTCTTAATGCCTTGCTGAAAAAGGCAATGGGTTGCTCTCGCCCTTCCTCATTTTTCTACAATAACACCGCTGCTACCATGTCGAAAGAAGCAAAAGAAAAAACTAGGAAGGGTTTGGAATAATCAGGACTAATCAGCACAGGCGCCTCAGTTATTGCCCTTTTTATTTGGACAAAATATTCCCTGGGTTCAGCGGTCCATTTCACTTTGTTTCCTTTCCTAAGCATGGCTGTGATGTGTTTCACCAGTTCAGCAAAATTTGAGACGAATCTCCTCAGAAAGTTAATCTTTCCTAAAAAGGCCTGGACTTCTTTTTTAGACCTGGGAAGTGACAAGGTTTGAATTGCCTCCACTCTGTTGGGATCAATTCTCACTCCTTCTGCTGATACTATATGGCCTAACAGCTTGCCCTCCATCATAGAAAACAAGGATTTCTTGGGATTCAGGGAAATACCAAGCTTCCAGCACTTTGAGAAAACTTTCCTTAAGTGATAGCAGTGCTCTTTATCAGACCTGGAGAAGATTGTGATGTCATTTAGGTAGATCACTACAAACTGGTCTTTCTCCCCGATGAAGGCTATATCCATGGCTCGCTGAAATGTTGCTCCTACATTCATTAGTCCAAATGGCATTTTGGCATACATGAATGTGCCCCAAGGAGTGGTGAAGGCTATCTTTTCCCTGTCCTCAGGCATGATCGATATCTGATTATAGCCAGAAAACCCGTCGATCATGGATATTCTGGATGCGCCAATCACCCTCTGCAGTATGTGTTCCATCTTAGGTAGGGGGTAATTGTCTTTCTTTGAGCTCCTATTCAAGTTCCTGAAATCGACACAAAGCCTGATTTCTCCGCTTTTCTTCCTTACCGGGACCAAATTAGCCACCCACTTGGAATATCTCAAGGGGATGATGATTTGGGCCTCTAACAACTTCTTCACTTCTTTCTCCATGACAGGCAGCAACATGGGATTTATCTGTCTTAGCTTCTGCCTAAATGGCCTAGCCTCTTCCTTCAGTGGGATCTTGTGCTCAATGACAGATGTGTCATATGTCTTGAGGTCTTCGTATGTCCATGCAAACACATCAGCAAACTCTCTCAGCAACTCAGTATATTCGGCCCTCTGTTCTCTGGTCAAATTGCTTGATAATTTGACCAACTTAGGATCCTCCTATGTGCCAATGTTGCATTCGGCTGTATCAGCACCTTCATTTGAAACCTTACCCTTTATTGCCACATCATTCCCATCGAACAGTCTTTCTAAAGGGACTAGTCCCCTAGGAATGTGATTGCTAGGCAGTTGAATAATCTAGTGATTAGAAATTTTATTTAAAAACACCTCGGGGTGAGGGTTACCTTCCGGGTTAGGATCCTAATCAATATGCAATGCAGAAAATTCATCAACAGATTGGAGAAATTTTTCGATTTCCAGATCATCTTCGAATACCTTCCAATGCTTGACATTGTCCAGTACAGAGGGCCTATATTTTACTTCAACATCGCTTTTAACCATAGGCGGTAGAGGAACTTTGATCAAACTAGCTGAGACAGCTAAAGAATCTGTTGAAGTATTTTCCCCCCTCAAAATGAAAGAAATGTTAAAAGCCAAGAAGAAATTGTCAATCAGGTCCCATACTTCATTCCTGTAATTTCTGATCCGGGGATTATTAGCACGATAAGCATTTCTGACTTGCTGGATAATCAACTCAGCATCTCCAAATATTGCTATCTCTTTAATTCCCAATTCCTTTGCAGCCCTCATACCCAGAACCAGAGCTTCATACTCTGCCACATTGTTGGTGGTTTCGAATTCCATCTTGTATGACAGGGATATGGCCTCTTGACAAGGTGATTTTAAAACCACTCCAGCGCCAGCGCCTTCGCTAGAAGAAGCTCCATCGAAAAACATCTTCCAAACAGAGGGGTTTGGAGGGGGAATCGGATAGTCAAGACTGGGCTGCTTTCTGACTTGGAAAGGGTCTTCCGGAGCGTCAATGTGCTACAATAAACTAGACCCTCAATCGGTGTCAAGTGCAAAGATGGGGTGATTGGTGGGGTTTGCTTCGTCACTAACAATGTAGGCCAGCTGGGCTTCTCTATATAACCTCCTTTGTTCCCCTCCAAAGACTGGGATGGTGGCATATGTGAGATCCATCTGTAATGTTCCTCCAAGATTTTTTATCCAAGATCTAGAACACAGTATGCCAAATTTGGGGGGAACATCAGCTACCACAATATCCATGACCACGCTCTTCATGGGTAGTTGGAACAAAGAAACCACCAGGTCTTTGATGACTCCTAGACACTGCACTCTCCTTGAATCGAAAGAGTACAAATCATGATAAGTTTTTGTCACCTCCAATCCCAATTCTTCCATTACTATTTTGGGCATAAGGTTATGGGAAGCCCCTGAATCCATAAGGCAGTTATGCAGCACTTTATCATGTATGTTCAGGGATGTGTAGAAAGGAGGGGATGAATCATCTCTATCTTCTACCATAGGCCCTAGGACAACTGCTGGCTTTTCATCTTGGAGATTTATGGAGTCAGTGGAAGGCTGGGGGGGCTCAGATTGTAGCATCTTGGAGAGGGACCTTTTAAAATCTTCGTTTTTAACTAGTTTAGAAAGGGGTACATGAATTCTAATCTTCTGAATCTAATGCTCAAAATTGAAGGAGGGAATAGGCTTAGGAGCTCCTCTTACCTCAGTGATAGGTTCCTTGGCTGCTGGCGAAGCATTCTGAGTTTTCTTTTCTTTAGTAGTGATTGTTGTAGCTTTAGTAGGCCTTTAAGCTATGGGGGGCTGATCCTGGTTATCAAAATTCCCTTCTTTATTCTTTGACCTGAGATTATATTTGTTAGGAGTGTTGCTAGCTCTTTCCCCTCTACTCAACTCGTTGATTTGAGCGTTGATAAGGGATTCTTCATATGCATATTGAGTCAAATGAGGAAACGGGGATGTGTCCTCGATGCAGTGGATCTCGAGGTCGAGTCCATCCACCTCCTCCCCTTCCTCATGAGAAACTAGGTTGTTCTGGAGAGGAGTTTGAATCCTCTGATCATCTCTATCTCTGCCCCTTTGTTCCCTAGGAAAATCCCATGGAACATTGTTATTGGGCTTTCTGAAACCTTTACTATCTGTATTTTGGGGATTTCTATAGATGGGCTTCCCTTCTAATTCCCACCTTTCCATCCTGGCAGAAAGTGATTTTAGCATTCTAGTTGTCTCATCTGTCTGAAGGGGCAGGAGAGAGGAACTGGATGGGGAAGCTTCAGGCCTCTGCCTGGATATGTTTCTACCAGCAACATTCCTGAGTCGGTCAACAACCAATATGTTAGATTCTACCTCCACGGCTGCATCCTGCATGTGGGCCAGAGTAGTGGCTCTTCTTTCCCTCAACAGGAGGCAGAAATCAGGATCAAAGGCGCTAGCATATGTGATCTTTGCAGAGGCTTCAGAGGGTTTTACCTCTGCATGGATTTTATTGTACATTTTGTTGAATCTCTTGGAGAAGTCGGAGACAGACTCTCCTTCTTTTCTCTTCAAAGACCCAAACTCTGTCATGTAATACATGAAGTCTTTTTTATCTCCCCACTGTCTCAAAAAGGCATTATCCAAAGCCTCAATCGCATCAATAGATCCAGGAGGCAAGGCCTTAAACCATTTTCTAGCCTCGCCTTGAAGACTATGGACAAAAATCCTCATCCATACGTCTGCATGCATGATAACATTATCATCTGTAAAACTGTAAAAGGCTTCTAGGTGTTCTTCTGCAGTTATGTCCCNTTGATGACTCCTAGACACTGCACTCTCCTTGAATCGAAAGAGTACAAATCATGATAAGTTTTTGTCACCTCCAATCCCAATTCTTCCATTACTATTTTGGGCATAAGGTTATGGGAAGCCCCTGAATCCATAAGGCAGTTATGCAGCACTTTATCATGTATGTTCAGGGATGTGTAGAAAGGAGGGGATGAATCATCTCTATCTTCTACCATAGGCCCTAGGACAACTGCTGGCTTTTCATCTTGGAGATTTATGGAGTCAGTGGAAGGCTGGGGGGGCTCAGATTGTAGCATCTTGGAGAGGGACCTTTTAAAATCTTCGTTTTTAACTAGTTTAGAAAGGGGTACATGAATTCTAATCTTCTGAATCTAATGCTCAAAATTGAAGGAGGGAATAGGCTTAGGAGCTCCTCTTACCTCAGTGATAGGTTCCTTGGCTGCTGGCGAAGCATTCTGAGTTTTCTTTTCTTTAGTAGTGATTGTTGTAGCTTTAGTAGGCCTTTAAGCTATGGGGGGCTGATCCTGGTTATCAAAATTCCCTTCTTTATTCTTTGACCTGAGATTATATTTGTTAGGAGTGTTGCTAGCTCTTTCCCCTCTACTCAACTCGTTGATTTGAGCGTTGATAAGGGATTCTTCATATGCATATTGAGTCAAATGAGGAAACGGGGATGTGTCCTCGATGCAGTGGATCTCGAGGTCGAGTCCATCCACCTCCTCCCCTTCCTCATGAGAAACTAGGTTGTTCTGGAGAGGAGTTTGAATCCTCTGATCATCTCTATCTCTGCCCCTTTGTTCCCTAGGAAAATCCCATGGAACATTGTTATTGGGCTTTCTGAAACCTTTACTATCTGTATTTTGGGGATTTCTATAGATGGGCTTCCCTTCTAATTCCCACCTTTCCATCCTGGCAGAAAGTGATTTTAGCATTCTAGTTGTCTCATCTGTCTGAAGGGGCAGGAGAGAGGAACTGGATGGGGAAGCTTCAGGCCTCTGCCTGGATATGTTTCTACCAGCAACATTCCTGAGTCGGTCAACAACCAATATGTTAGATTCTACCTCCACGGCTGCATCCTGCATGTGGGCCAGAGTAGTGGCTCTTCTTTCCCTCAACAGGAGGCAGAAATCAGGATCAAAGGCGCTAGCATATGTGATCTTTGCAGAGGCTTCAGAGGGTTTTACCTCTGCATGGATTTTATTGTACATTTTGTTGAATCTCTTGGAGAAGTCGGAGACAGACTCTCCTTCTTTTCTCTTCAAAGACCCAAACTCTGTCATGTAATACATGAAGTCTTTTTTATCTCCCCACTGTCTCAAAAAGGCATTATCCAAAGCCTCAATCGCATCAATAGATCCAGGAGGCAAGGCCTTAAACCATTTTCTAGCCTCGCCTTGAAGACTATGGACAAAAATCCTCATCCATACGTCTGCATGCATGATAACATTATCATCTGTAAAACTGTAAAAGGCTTCTAGGTGTTCTTCTGCAGTTATGTCCCCTTCACCTGTAAACTTGGGCAGCTGCTTGAGGTAGCCATCTGCTGGGAGGGCATTGAGAGGCTAAGGTAACACGAGGGGAGCATACCTAGCAGCTATAATGGCCTCCATTCTAGTCATAGGGGGATTTTCTCCTACCATAGGGATATTATGTGGAGGATAACTTGGAGGAGAAGGAGCTCGAAAAGGGGATACTAGGGATGAGATTCTAAGGGGAGTGGGAAACAATAGGGGATTTAGGGAGAAGGCTAGCAAGCCTAAGCCGGTGGATGTTTCTCTCTGCGTACAAGAGGCAACAGTAATAAGAGGAGGAGCGGTAAAGCTAGGAGTGGGGAAATCTTCTGTGGTCCTGGGTCTACGCCAAGGTACAACTTCAGGGAAGAGGGGAGTGACAAGGATTTCTCCCTCCAATCCCAGATCAAGGGGGGAAACCTCAACAGGAATACTTCGGAAATTCAGGAAACGGGAAACTTCAGAAAGCGGTCTTCTAAGAAACTGAGGAGGATAAAATGGAGTTCCTACAGAAGGAGATGGCGGATTACCTGGTTCGGTGTCGACAACTTCTCCTTCAGAGGCCTTTCCTTTTCTGAGAACCACCTCTGGATCAGTTTCGGGTGTAGCTAGAGGTAGTTGTGGATGGGACCGCGACTGCCTGCCTCTGAAAGCCATAATTGACATGGCAGGTTCGCCATAGTGGAGTCGTCAAAATGGAGTCACCAGGTGCATAGTAGTAATCTTCAAAGGCTCTGATACCTGATGCACCTTCAGAATCAGAGGCTCAATGTCGTTCAATCTCGGGGAAAATTTTCAACTTCGTCCCCGCCAACGGTGCCAGAAATGTTGGCGACGGAAGTCACTCCTGGATTGTAGCAGGAGAAGAGCCCGATGCCCATCATTTTATGTCACGTTTTCTGTAAAATGGGTGATCGAATGGAAGTAAACTCAAACGATATGGTTCTAACTCCGAAACTAGGCCAGGCGTGCATGGGCAAGTGAGGTCTTAGATAAACTTCAGACAGTGAGATGTAGTAAGGGTGATTAAGGGGAAGACTTGTATCAAAGAGATGAAAAGGTCTGTCGTAAACATCAGGTTTCTAACAGACTGTAGGAGAAGGCATCTGAACGCAATATCTTCTTACATTCAAACGCAGAAAACTAGAGAATACAATAATGCCACAATAAATCCTTTATCATAACATCATTGCAGTAATTCATGTGAATCAGTCAATCATGAACTCCCTCAGTATGAGATGAAAACATAGATGGGGTATGAAAACTGTCTGTCATTAAACAAGAAATCTTACATACATATGCATAACCAGAGAACCAGAGCGTCTGTTAAAACTTTACAATCGGGAGCTTCTCTCTACCATCAATACCTTGAAAAATATCAAAACTAAGTATATATACTTCTAAACATTTGCCCAACAGAGGCCTACTAGACTTTCAGGACGAGGAGTCTCTTCAATCAAATCTGGCCTGCACTCCTTTTTCATACTCCACCTTTATTCTACATGGCTCGCGCCAGGGGGTAGTTGAGCCCTTAAATGTTGAATTAGCGTGCGCAGGCTTCCCTGGTGAGTTGAGAACTCGGTGTGGCTTCCATGGAAAGAACCAGTACATAGGACCATCTCGGGTAGACTTTCATTCGGGACATCCATACTTTGCAATTAAGGAGTGAGGCGAGGCTTCAACCACCCTCTCTCTTCTTCATTCATTCCAAGCAGGTATCAAGATCTAGATCACGTCGAACCGACATCTGGAGAACACAGTGCCCCCCTTCTGAAACTCAACTTGGCGCTTTTGGCCTCTTCTGTACAACCCTTTCTACTCCCTCAAATGACCACGGGCCGTGACCCTATGCCTACCTTCAAAGGTGCTTTCGACATTTCGGGGTTCGTGGATAGGAAGGAGTAGATCTTTTCTTTTCGAAATCATGATGGGAGAAAAGGTGAAGAGCCTAATCGCGTGCCATGTATTCCTCCGAGATGAACGACTCAGATCTCTCTCGACGCTTTGGGACCCATCTTGCCAAATGGTAAACATTAGCACCCCTCCTTCAGGCCTGCTCCTTTGTGACCAGACGCCAAAACCATGGGCCCGATTCTGGGCGCTTTCGTCACTTCGGGATTCGAGGTTTCGAGAGGTGAAATGATGAGGAGCGCTTACCCCTCAAACTCCTGAATGCCGACATGGCACGGATGTGCGCTGCGTATCCTTAAGATGAATGCTTGAGGTAGCATTCGTTATTTAAAAGGGGGTCGCCCTCATTCACAGGCTTTCCTGACATGACCTGGCACTATGACCGTGGGCTCGGCTCCAAAGGTTCTTTCGGCATTTCACCGATCGACAATTTTAGTTGCAATGAATGGGAGGTCCCTTGTCTCCCGAAACACCGATCCCCAATACGTCGACTGGCTTCCACCTGTCCCAATTGGATCAGATGACCCAGATATGTCTTGAACTATGGGTGCTTCCTTTTATACTAAATCTCGGGCAACTTGACAGCCCTGAAAACCCGATGACCATCAATCAGCTTTGATAGATGGATCTCGGCTGCTGACAATAAAACTTCCCCCGCTCACTTGACTTGTAATCCGACAAGAGATTCTCCCACTCTGCGCTTGGGCACTTCCCGTGCAACCTGCAGACCTAGGTACTTTGTTCCCAAGACAAAAATGGTTGCTAACAGTTACCAAATAATAACTATCAAGAGAGGGATGAAGAGTGGGAAGGATTTCTTGACAGAAAGTGAAATGACACAAGACAATCCTGGGATTATTTTCTGAATAAATGAACATGGCCAGTAATACCGACCTTGAGTAAGTAGGGGCGACGATGGGGGATCAGAATAATATGTAAGATTACACAAGGAAATCATACCATAAGTTATGATTACTGAAGCATAAATGTCATCAAGAAGAAAGAAAGCACACAAGAAATCCATTGACATCCAAAGATTAGAGCAGGATAAAAGGAAAAAGAAAAGGGAAGAAATTCATAACATGTGGAACAGTCAGAAGTCGAATAGAAAAATGATTGGGGAGGGTCATATTGATATAGCACGTGAGCAATCTGAGTCTGAAGCAAATGGACCAGAACTGGAAATAACAACAGTTGCAGTGAACCCCGAAAGAAGTAGTGATGTAAAGTTTATGGAGGCTAGATTAAATTCATATCCACTGGAAGTAGAACCTGAAAGCATGGATTAAGACGAACCAGGACCAACGATATGCACTTCCCCCATGCTAGAAACAAGCCCGCAAATAAAATAATTCCTCCAACAATGACTTCAAATTGATGACCAGTCTGCAAGATTATGGTACAGGACTGAAGAGCATGGACACCTACGAGATGTGCTCATTGTTGAGCTAGAAATAAATGAAATCGACAACATGCTCATCCAAATTAAGGATCTCACCAACACGACCCCCCTGCCAAATTTATTACCAAGAGAAGAAACTAGTTACAGTCATGAACTGACACGACCATTGGACCGACGCTTGGTCGAGTATAAATATCAAAGTTCTAAAACCGAAGAAATACTTTCTGCAGTCAAAAGGAATCAATTATTCCGCAAATACCACCCCGTAAAAGATCAAGCAATAGAAAAACTGACACAAGAAAAATCGATCAAGGATTCGACAACTCATTCAAAAATTGTGGTAACTCAAACACCATAGAAAGCGTGTAGCCCTAAAAAGACAATAACAATGGGATTTAACCACATACCCCTATACAAGGGAGATGAGGACTCAAAAATACATTGGTTCATGTGCGATTAAATTTTGGGATGTCCCAAACATCACCGATGAAGATAAACATATGGCACAATTCAGAGCTGCCCTCCAACACCGCGCCCTAACATGGTTTATGAACTATACAAAAAATAAAAAATGAAAAAAGTAGGACACAAAAGATAATTTTCTAACATTTTTTAAAGTCCAAGATGTCACACACTTGGTTTCACAAAAGTTAAAAGAAATAAAAAATCAACCAGGAGAATTAGTATGGGAATATGATAAAATATTCAAAGATCTCTTGAGCCAAATTCCAAAAGAAATCAACCAAATCTTGCTAGTTCAATGGTACATCGTTGGTTTATTGCAACGAATCCACTCTTTGTTACGCTTGTACGAAATAACCATCTGTGAATACATGTTACAAAAATCACAGCGCATCGAATTGGATGACAATAATCCTTTGATTGCTTAGTCAACTGGAAGACTCGAAGAAAAAATAGAGAACTTACAACAAACGATAAAGAATCTATCCATAAGGAGAAACAAACTTTGGTGCACATAATGCTGCGAAGAAGGACATACGAAGGAAACTTGTACCCTCAATGATCAACCACCAGCAAAAATAGACCCACATAGAGTACAAGATTAGAAATATTGTAAAATATGTGAGTGTCTTACTATTCATAGTGTACAAGATTGTCCACACAATATGAAAAACACCAAGTGGTGCCATATCTGTGAAGATTCTAATCACAAAACATCATAATTCCATTTCAATGCACAAAATCAAGTTAGTGTATGAACAGTCTATCACACATAATCCATCGACCAAGCTAACAATTACAGACGAAGGGATGACTACTACGGTCGAGGTAGAGGTCGAGGAGGTTGTGGTCGAGGTCAAGGTCGAGGACAACCATACTGCTACAACTTCTCGAAAGATGACCACATTTGTCCATATTTCCCAATGAAATATAGAATCGACTTGAAATTATGCAATATATGCAGCGTTGGTGATGACTCATTAGAAGAGTGCCCAATAGTACTCGACAAAGTTATGACTAGAAAAAATGTAAATCTCCTACATACAGTATCAAAAGAAGAAGAATTGAATTAAAAAAATTTAAATATCATCACAAGATATAGCGTAGGACGAGATCTTAAAATTACTACCTTTCACGACCAATAAAAATGGAAGGATAGTTTCTTTCCAAATCCTAATAAAGAAGAACAAATTATGAAAGAAGTTATCAGATTCTTCAGTCAAAACAATGGAAGAAAAAATGAATATATTATACAAGAATTCCTACAACTATTACAGGAAAAACAATCACTCGATCGATTAAAGAATATAATAAAAGAATACAAAGAAGAAAAAACACCAACAAAGGATGTCGGACAACTCTCGTATAAGAATAAATATTATAATCCATGAGTCGACCTAGAAATCAAAGAAGTATCGATCAAACAAGTAGTTGTCGATTTTGGATCTCAAGTCAATATATTACTTCGAGAAACTTGGATAAGACTAGGTCAACCTACTTTAGCACCAACTCTGGATTATCTCAAACTTGTAGATCAAAGACTGATAGAGCCCATAGGTATTATTAGAAATTTAGACACTCAAATAATGGGTATTCTTACTCAAGTCAACTTTGAAGTCATCGACCTAGTCGATTGGATGCTAACATATGCAACACTTGTCGGTCGGCCATGGGGTTGAAAAATGAAAGAAAACATCTCTCTTGAAAAATATAGAGTCAAACTAAAAGGCAATGGAAGAAAAATAATCATTCCCTTGGATCCAAAAGAAGGAAAACCATGGACTGAATCATGGGATAAATACCAAGAAGCTTGATTCCTGTATCAAATAGAAAACAAACAAAGATATTATGTAGAACTGACCACACAAGGAGAAATTTTGAGAGAATCTCCCATGTCGGTCGGACACAATTCTAACTCTGCTCTATACAACTAGAAAATTGAGAATTCTGAAGCACACGTGAAATATTGTTGGTTCATTGAAATCATCTCAAATAATATGAGAATGTTCTAATCGATCCAAGTGGTGCCAATAGTGTATGAAAATAAAATTCGACAGACTCCCACTCTCATACCAACTAACAATAGAATAGGAAATCCCTTACAATATAACGAATGACATACACCTTCGACACATGTTGAAGCAATGTCGAAGTCTGTTGGAGAGAAAGCAAATATGCAGAGCCTTGTGGAAACCTTCACATACCAAGCTACAAGATGGTGGGAAACACACTCCACCAGGCTACAAATGTGGAAGATCGTGTCGACATATTTCATTGAATGATTCAAAGACTAGAAGTTGTTCATAGCAATTGATATCCCCATTTTCAAGGTTGGGTATGATCCAGTAGAGCATATTCAACGATGTGAAAAAGAATGGCAAAGGATAGGTTACAGAGATGAAAGGGTATGGCCCCACATGTTTCCAAGCATGCTAGATGAAATACCAAATAAATGGTATAAGATTGACGAATCTTGCGGCCATACATTAAATTGGGCAGAAATTAAAAAAAATAAAATTGTGCAAGACTTTGAATTCAATACATAAGAGGAACACCTGAAAGAAGTAGCAGAAGAAATCAGAAACTTCTTAGAAAATCCAACACCAGTTGCACATGAATAAAAAGGGAAGACGAAGATGGATTTAGGATCGACGTCAACTTGCAATCTTGTGTCGATGGAAAATAAGGAAGTCTCGATGGCACAAATACTTCACATGGAAAATATAAGGTGCCCAAGACAAAGCTTTCAATGGAAAAAGGACCACCCAGCATTGTAGAATCATGTGAAATTAGTATTCAACATAGCTACAAAACAAAAAGAATATCATGAACAACCCAACTTCCCAGAATTGTTTACAAATCGAAGTAGGAGAACATTATCTTGATGAAGAAAAACCACCAGAATGGATGGAGGCCAATATTAAAACAAAATAATTTAACATATCAAATGACGATCGCCCAAAAATGATATGAATAGGTGATTATTGGACGGAAAAGAAAATAGTCGATATAGTCAACTTGCTAAAAGAATATGAAGACATTTTTGTTCGCAAATATAAGGACTTGTTGAAGAAATGGGAGAGATGAGTATCGAACTCATTCCAGGAGAAAAGCCAATTAAAAAATAACCATACAAACTAGCCCACAAATATAAGTTGATCATCCTAAAATAGATCAAAGGAATGATGCAAGAAGGTATCATTTACCCAATCGACAAAAAAGAATGGGCAAGCCAAATGGTGGTGCAACTAAAGAAACATGACCCTAAGAAGCTCATAATCTGCGTCGATTTCAGGGGACTCAACAAATTGACTGTGACAGATTTATTCCCTGCCCCCTTTCATTGATGAGATCATTAATGAATTCGTTGGCCACAAATGATACTCATTTACCAATGGGTTCTCAGGTTATAATCATGTGCCGATAGCAAAACAATATCAACCAAAGACAACATTTGTCTCAGAATTTGGATCCTTCGCCTACAGAGTCATGCCATTTGGACTGAAGAATGCACCAGCAGTCTTCTCGATAATAGTTGTTAAGGAATTTCAAGAATATATATATATATATATAACTATGGTTGTCTACTTTGATGACTAGATGATATACAACTTATTTAAAAATCATATACAATGGCTTAGGCTTATGCTAGAACGATGCAAAAAATTCCAACTATCATTAAACATTAAGAAATGCATATTCACTACACCAATTGGAATCTTTTTATGACATGTGGTATGTAAGGATGGAGTAAAGGTTGACATGGAAAAGATTAAAATTATCCTCGACTTAAAGTCGCGTGTGAACCAAAAACAAATCAAAAATTTTCTAGGACACACTAGATAATATAGAAAGTTTATACACCACTATTTAGACATGACATTTCCAATGGATGAGCTTCTACAAAAATAAATCGAGTTTATATGGAGCCAATATTGTCAGGAATCCTTTGAATTCCTAAAGAAGAAGCTGGTTGAATCTCCAATACCAAAATTTCTTGATTGGTCAAGAAGGTTTCATGTACATGTCAATGTTTCCAATGTTGTTGTCGGGTTGGTCCTAGCACAACCATACAACGACACAGTCGATCATCCAAATGCATACGCAAGTCATAAATTAAAAAAAGCAGAAAGAAATTATTCAACCATAGAAAGAGAATCTTTATCAATGATATTCGCTTTACATAAATTTCGTCATTACCTACTTTCCAATCCGTTCACATTTTTTACAGACCATCAAGCAATGAAATATTTGGTTAATAAACCAATTGAGCGAGGCAAGATTTTTCGTTGGTTACTTTTATTTCAAGAGTTTGATTTCGACGTAATCATACGACCTAGAAAAAAGAACGTATAACTCGACCACTTGTCACGACTTGAAACAAGAGAAGACCCGACAGGCATTGACGATGACCTCCCATGTGCACACTTATTCAGAGTCAGAGTTGCTCCTAAGGATTTAGAAGATATAGAAAATTTCTTAGAAGAAGGAAAGGTTCCAGAAGATCTCTCGACAAACAAAAAGAAAGTACTAGCCTTAAAAGTTGCACCTTTCACAATCATAAATGGTTATCTCTATAAAATGGGAATCGATGACATTATAAGGAGATGCGTTCCTAAACATGAAAGGGAAGACGTCATTAATGAGGCTCACACAGGACCAGATGGGGGTCATTTCCAGAGAATCATTTGTTTTATTTTGTGATGCACAAGAATATAACAACTCAATAATATGTACATTAACATCATTCAAGCGCGCACGATCTAGATACTAAATTAACATACATTAACATCATCACCATGGGTGCAAATAAATATAAGCACTTGGGAAATCACACATCAACATGGTTACCAAATGTGTCAGTAATTCCAAGAGTGTTATCATTATGCGTCATCACGGTCCATTGAGAAACACAACTAACCACAATCAATCATGCAACAAGGTACTTAAGGGTGCAAGGTAACTCATCACATTATCATTCAAGTCAATCATTATCCATGGCACAAAGTGATAATCAACTAAAATTTTGGAGGTGCAATAAGTAGTATATAGCTAACAACGCCTTAGATTTCCTTCACTTCTCCATACATTACGATGTTGAGTGCCATGGTAAAATTTACTCCTTTAATTATCTTTTTAATTATACATTAAAATTTACCTTTGAAAAGATAATACATTGAATACATGATTGTGACACATTCTCGGGTAACTCAATAATTCAATGTCATGAAAAATTAATTGACCTCTTAGGTTGGAATCCATCAATCGGAATTGCAATTTGAATTGGATTACAAATAACCTAATTAAGAATGCTAAATCTATCTATATAATTGAAACAACAATTTCATAATCCAATCTATATTTAACAAAAATCTGTAAGTAAAACATTGGGATAAGGCACCAATGCATAGGCGACTTGCTAAGGTAAATAGCTGGGATGAAATACCAACACATAGGCAATTTGTTGAGGAAAAATGACCGGATAAAATTTTAACGCAAGTGTGTTTCATGCTATGTGATTTTTGTGAAGAACTGGGCGAAATGTTATCAAACGCAGAAGAGAAAACAAAATGGAGGAAATAAACGTCCGGAGCAACACAAGGTTGGGCGGGTTCGATCTATTAGATGCAGGAAACTTGAAGCAATTCAATATTGTCCAAGGAGGGCACCACACAGGGATCTTAAAAGGAAGACGCAAGGATAAAACACCCATAAAACTCGCCGAGACAGGGCAAATTCGTTTTGGGAGAAGAGACATTTCTCGATAAAATTTCCAAGTAAAATCGCATAGATAAAAGAAGGAATCGCGGGGCCATTGGAGGTAATATCCCAGGGACATGTGTTGGGTGACTAAGTAGCCAATCACCGAATAGAAAAAGGGGGAAAATGCAGAAAACAATTACGTTGGGTTTATAAATCCACTAAAAATAAAATGCATAGGGTACATCGGAAAGGGAACGTTGAAGGGAAAGGGACAATTAACAACCTCGTTTTTTTTAACTAAAACACATCATACAAAAATGGCCTGGACCATCAACATTCTAGATACATTTCACAAAAATACATCATACGAAAATGGCTTGGACCATCAACATTCTAGATACATTTCAAAAAAATACATGCCGCAACCAAAGTTCGTTCAACAAATTTTAAAACATTTACATCTTAATTCTGAATTCAATACAAAACTCATTAAAATATCGTAGACAACGATGAGAAATCGAGTTGTCTCCCGCGCATGTGCTCTATCCAACTCCACTCTTTCTAACCGTGAAGACTTCACTGGTACCTCCTAGCCAACGCTAGGGTACTCTTCTTCCCCCTTATCCCCCCAAGCCACAAAGGGGCCACGCACAACACCACCAGAAACTCTAGCTCCCAGTTCGCCTCGGAAGGTCGAGCTACCACTCTCCTTTTGAGCTGGGTATCCCAACTCTCACAAGAAATATCAATCAAAGAAATTCCGGCAGCATAACCTTACGCATATCAGTCATGCCCATTCCTCCTATCTGTCATTTCTTTTATAGAGTTATTCTTAGTGACCACTTTCCAATTGCATGTTAAATTCATTTTATTAAAAATTAATTAGGAAATACTCTCCCCCGTACACTTGTCACTCGATCCCTTAGTTGCACCAAAAATTCATTTATTTAATTTAATTTAATGTCAATTTCCCTCACCCATCCTAAAAGCGCTCCTAAAAATGCTCATTGTTGTCCCTTTATTCCCTCAATTTCCTTTAAATATTGATGCCTTTCTTAAAAATTTATTAATTTTTATTTAGGAAAGTTCTCTACACTAGATTTGTTTCTATGTTTCCACATTCCTTTTTACATTCATTACCCATTTTTGTCTAAGTTCCAAATTAGCATGTCTTTCACATAAACAATAATTAATTCTTGGATAAATCATTTCTCTTTTAAATTCTTAACTTGATTTTTCTTCATCCCTCTTTTATTAATTGATTATTTAGTTTTTAGTCTTCTTACCCTATTTAGACCTAGGCTTAATTTTCAACTAGGCTTGGAAATTTTTAGGGAATTTTATAATTAATAAAATTTACTCATTTAACATTTATTTTAAGGTTGACCATGTCAAAACAAAATATTTTTTCTAGGCACCTAGGTTCATTGACTCACCTTTATTAAAAATCGTGGCATGCCCTTCAAGATGCACTACGTGCTCCAAGGGTGCCACTCACCCTTATTCATGTTTTATTTATGTGACGTGCCCTTCAAGACGCACTACGTGATCCAAGGATGTCATGCTCCTTTGACTTATTTTGGTAGTTTTCCAACCCTTGGAGTCAGTACTCCATCAGGAGACCTTGTGAGAGACTAAGGGCCTCATAAGGAATAAGGACCCTGACTTATTGTGTGCCCCTTAGAATCTTCATGAGTGGTTGTCTCAGTCTGCTCTCACGACATCATGGATATATCTAACTAGGTAATCATTAACCTACAATTCGAGCCATGGCGGGAATGCTAGTAGGTTGTGGCAAGGCTGCTGCCACACCTCTCCCTCAATATCTAGTTGTTGTGCATGGCCCCTTTACTCCTAATGTGAGTCTGATTATAAAGAAATCGTCAGCCTGCATCCATCAACGAAACATGTCAACGATCCATAAACAACATCATAATATACCCAATCATAGGTCACATATGCATAAACAAAAATACCCAAACCATATATAGTCCACTCCCTGACTCGATCCGGAGTCCAAGGAGGGCCACCAATGCCATCGGCATCCTCAATATGTCAAGTGTCCCTCACACTCAGGAGAACCCCGTCAATATCACCTATCTATACATAATTAACATAACATAACATCATAATCCACCATCTCATCATCAGAATCCATAAGTGAAGTAGACAATCATATAATGAACTGGATCACGTGCACACAAGTGTCCTCAAAGAATAAGTCAAATCATGTGCGCATAAGAGCGGGATGTTACATACACCCCCTCTTGTTTTAAAATTTGTCTTGAAATTTCATAGTACGTAAGTGCAGAAAATAAAGTATCTGACAAGATCTAATTGTCTAACTATCAAACAGAAATGGAAATTGTTGGTGCATATCATATGTCTCCTCCCAGGTAGTTGAGTGTGGACTATAATTGTCCCACTAGACCTGGACCTGATAGACTGTTCGAAGACATAGTTGTCGAATACGAGGTTCTAGAATGCAGATTGGCTCTGCCATGAGAGCACCCTCATCTGACACATGTAATGAACTCAAGTCAATCACATGTGTAACATCCTTGTCCCTCCAGAGACCGGGTAATGATACCACGCAGAATTTACACTTATATAATATATATGCATTTTAATGAATTTAAAACACTTAATCATAATAAACACAGAAATATTGCTATCATACGGAATCAATGGAACTAATAGTAATTCATATACGTGATGGAATACATGATAACATTCAAGCATCAAAAAACATGCATAAAATGCATAATTAAGCATATAAATGATACTTATCTTTTAGCTAGAGTAAATCCACCAACTGAGTGCAGACCTTCCATGAACCTCCCAGCCTTAGACCGTGCTTCTCATCACTCTCAGGAGTAGGTCACCCCCGAGCTGGGACTAAACTCCATCGAGCAAGGGAATTCTAAGCTTGGCAAGGACAACAAGGAAGTTGCACAAACCAACAGGAAGGATATTTTATCCCAGGAGCCACTTACACCCACAACCCACAGACCCTCATTCCCCACATGCCTGCTCCACCCTAGGAGGATACACCTTCACTAATACAATTCCATCAGCTAATGCCCCTCCCCTACCTTGGGCTTCAACAATAGGTTGGACCAGAAGTCTCATATTACTATAGTTGTTACGGGACTCCCTTCTAGAAGAAATCACTTCCCAGCAAACTCTCTCACCTGGGAGAGTTTCTCACAAGCCTGACAACCTGCCTCTTCAGCCAATCTTCAAATCATCTACAGCCAGGTATGGCTAACAGCAACAACATTCAACACTCATCTAGCTTACGGGTAACATCAGTAATGGGGAAAGGGGTATGGACACCCAAAATGGTAACAGTCAAACACTAAGACATATCAAGGCTTAGTAATAAATAGTCGACGGAAGCAAGCCACACTCAGTCACGGAACTACGTGGCCGCAATAGCCAACAATTATGACACCACATGGCTCAGACAATTACAGGGTGCTCAGACTTCACAGGAGACACGGATCAACAACCAACAGTTATGACACCACACAGCTTAGACAATTACAGGGTGCTCGGGCTTCGCAGGAGACACAGATCAATCCCTCGGTTTTCACTGGTTTCAGGGTGACTAACCTTGCGAGAGTGCAGATGCAAAGGTGAAGTATCTCAGAACTCATCCAGACACAAGGATGGGAGTCACATGGAATGGGAAGTGAACCCCCAACATGATTTGACTCACGGGTTACCGGTTCTAGAGATCCATGATGGATTCCCCCGGTTCACAGTTAGACAGTGGATGGAGAATGGCAAGTGAACCCCCTAACAGGGTGTCTTTCCTAGCTATAACTGCATGTGCCCAGGTTGACACGTGTCTTCCTACAGCCACATGCATTCCGCTTCGCACTCATTCCCTTTCCAGGAACTTAGGACAACATATTTCATGTCCACCTTAGCCTTTAGGAAATAATAATAATAAAATATTATTCCCTTATATGTAATCCCTCTAGCTTAGCCTCTAGGCCTAGACACTTAGCCCCCTCCCTTACCCTATATAGTGCAAGCTTAGTCCCCCATCACTCTTTCTTCATGGTCAGTCTGCACACAATGATGTTTAATCTTTATTAATGATCTGCATAATTACATATACAAAAACAGGCTCATGGCCTTTAACACTTAGGTTCTCCGTCCTGATAAACACATAAGCCCACCATCTTATCAACACTCAACTCACCAACCTATAAAACATGTTTACAATTCATAAATACAACTAGGGATCTTCCTTGGGGATATTACAACATGTGTAGGATCACTAACATAATGTCACAAATAGACACAAGATAAACATCGCACAATACCTCAAGAATGAGGCACGACTAGTCGATAGGCCAACTTCATAATCATGGTCAACTCGATACGCATTGGAAAAACTCTTATGTCAATATTGCGCTTCTTCCATCCCTTTTTCTTATCATTTGTATTTGTTCTTCCCTTTATTTGATCACTTCTGGTCCTACCAAGACCCTATCCCCGAGTTGATCCCAGCTCAATGGCATCTGACACGGTCGCCCGAAGAAAAACTCAACGGTTCCATCTTAATGGTACCTTGATAGCTATTGTCGTATGCAAAATCTAACAGTGGCAAGAAATATTCCCAATGCTTTTTGTGTTCCATCACGTACATACACAACATATCTTCCAAGATTTGGTTCGTTCTTTCTTTCTTCCCATCTATCTCCGGGTGATGCACGGTACTAAAGTTAAGTTGGGTTCCCAAGGCCTCTTGGAAACTAGTCCAAAATCATATTGTAAACACAGCCTATATCGGATATGATTCTTTTAGGCACACCAGGTAGTCTCACAATCCTGCTAACAAAATTCTAGCTATGTCAGGTGCCTGATACGTCAATTGCATAGGAATAAAATGTGCACTCTTCGTCAGAGTGCCACCTATCACGAAAATTGATTCATGCCTCCTTTTCATCAGCGGAAATCCCATAATGAAGTCCATTGAAATGGCCTCCATTTTTATTCTGGAATGACGTGTGGTTGTAGTAATCCATCCAGATGTTTATGTTCAGCCTTTACTTGTTGACATTCCAGATACCTCTCCAAGTAGTTAACTATGTCCGCCTTCATCCCTACCAGAAGAACAAGGGATTAAGGTCTTCCCTCATTTTCGTGACTCCTAGATGATTCATGTACACTACTCTATGAGCTTCATTTATGATCAAACTTATCAACTTGTCGTAAGGCGATACGTAAATATGGTTATTATATCTCATTAATTCATCATTATCCACAATAAATCCCTCAAATTTTGGTACCAACACGGTGTCTCGTCCGATAATTTTGTTAACCTCTTTATACCAGTCATCGCCACGCTATAAAGTTAGAATCTTTTCTTGAAGATTCATATAAAGGGGTATCACCAAAAATATGTGTGGTCTCTGAATCAACGCATCTGCCACTCTGTTCACTGTCCCTTTTATGTAGGAAATCTCAAATCGTGCTCGCTAAGTAGTTATGTCCAATGCCCTTATCGCATGTTCAAGTCATTTTGCGTAAAAATTTGTGGAAAACCACAGTGGCTTGTTTTCAGTTTGAATTTATGTCCAAATAGATAGTGTCTCCATGCCCTCAGGGCATACACAATGGCCAATAACTCCAAATCATTCATTGTGTAGTTCTCTTCATGCCTTCTTAATTTCCTTGAGACGTAAGTGATCACTCGACCGCATTTAATCAAGATTCAACCTAAGCCTTCCTTGGATTCGTTTGTGCATACCAAGAAGTCCTTGTCCCTGTCGGGGATTTTTAGTATTCGCGTTTTTGTCAACCGCTCCTTGAGCCTTCGAGATGCTTCCGTGCATTTCTCGGTCCATACAAATTCTTGTTTTTATTCTTCATTTTTGCAGTCGGATTTGCTATCTTCAAAAACCTTCGACAACCATCAATAATATCCAACTAAACACATGAATCTATGTACTTCTGGTATGTCCGTTGTCACAAGCCATTCCCTAATATCCTCTACCTTCGTTGGATCCACAACGATACATTCGTCGAAGATAACATGCTCCAATTGATGAATCCTCGATTGATAAAAGAACATTTCGACAGTCCCCGAGATTTTTTCTCTCATAAACATTGTAGCACAAAGTGAAATGTTCGTCAAGTTATTTCGTCCTCCGAGAATATATCAATATGTCGTCAATGAATACTTGACGGTAGTCAAGCAGAGTCTCCAAGACCCATCCTTCTTCCGTATGAAAATAATAGGAGCACCCCAGGGTGACACACTTGCACGTATAAGTCCTAAGTCTGAAAACTCCTTCAATTGCATTTTCAAATCCTGTAACTCAGGGGTTGACATATGATAAGGTGTTCTCGTTATCGGTTTTGTTCCAAGTTTCAAGTCGATTTTAAACTCCAACTCTCTTGCGGGCGACAATCTGGGTAATTTTCTTGAAACACGTCAGCAATACTCGTGCCATGGGAAGGTCCTTTAAATCCTTTTGTCACACCCTTGTCATTCAGCTCCAAGATTGCATATATCTTGCATCCCTGCACATGCTCTTCTGTAGCTATAGGGAAGAAATGAATCTCATGGATATTCCATTTTTTCTTCCTACAGTCACCTTCTCCTTCCCTCATCGTCGGTCCAAATCAATCGCTTCATCTTAGTGTTGAGCATCACATCATGCGATTCAAACTAGTCCATATTGATTACGATGTCATAATATCCTAATATCGTGACGTACAGGTTGGCCTTTGTGATAAAATATATTAGGTTAAGGCTATAGTCTGTAAGCCTTCCTCCAACCTTTTGCTTGGCTCCCGAATCCATTTCTATGTAGCTAAACTCATCTTGTTCTACTACCTTTTCCTTAATTATCTTTAGCATTCCACCTGAAATAAATCTCTCTGCCACACCAAGATATTATCAAAATACTAAAGGTCTGGTCAGCGATGGTACCTATCATCTCGAGCACAGTAGACTGGTGCTCGGCTTGGTGGTTATTTACCGCAGTCTTGAATCCCCTGGGCCTTGCCCATCTCCACAAAGGTAGTGTGTCCTGTTGACTTGGTCGCTCTGGACTTTTCAACCAGACAGTCTCATTGGTAAGGTGGCTCTCCACATGTCTAGCACCCATCTCCGGTCCAGTACTCATGGACCTGAAGTAGAAGTTGTTGGCCTACCAGCCTAAGATCCTGGTTTGTTCTGCTGGCAATCCTAACTGTGATTGTTGGTGACGGTCCCATGTAGGGGGTCTTTTGTTGAGGAACTCATCGTCATGGTGTCGTGAACAAGGGTTCTATAGACATATCTTGATACCAAGATGTCTTGTCTGGTTTTCGTTTGATGATGATGCGCACCATATGTTGTCAGTCCAGACGGTCTTGCAGGAGTTCTTCCCTAACTCCCACGGTCAATTATTCATCGGCTATGAGGCCTACTGGACTGCATCATGCAACGTCCGAGGAATTTATATCCTCACCTTCGAACGAAAGATGGAGTTAAGGCCGAACACGGACTTGCTGACCTCTAACTTCTCTGAGTTCAGATGAGGGGCATACCGAAGTAGCTCCATAAATATGGTCTCATAATCTGGCATCGTACGACCACCCTGTCGTAAGGCATTGAACTCATCGAGCTGGCATTCATTGAATTCCTATGATAATTTCTTCTCTCGGAACCGTTAACATAACACAGCTTCAACGACCATGCTTAGCTGAGGTAGGAGTGTCTTCCACCATAGAAGAGTGCTCCCCTTTAGCTGAAGACCGCCATGCAGACCTTCATGTTGGAGGTGTAGTCACGAAGTGAAAAGCACATCGCCATGTTCTCCAACCATGCCTCGGTATTTTTGTCATCCGTGGCACCCAAGAACTCGGGAAACTTGACCTTCTCAACTTCTCATTGAATGATACTAGTACTGGTTGGGGTGAGTTGTGGGCCCTCAGAGGGTACAAGCGCCCTGTCCTCATCTCTATCTGAAATTCTATGAAAGGGCCCCGCAAGACCAACCGCATCCCGCACCTCAATCTTCTCAAGCCCAAAGCTATGTTCTTGTCCTTGGGGGTTGGACCCCTCCGGCGTGGGAGTTGTTGGAGGCATCGCACCTCCTCCCCTAGCACCACGTTGTGAACCTTCACGGTGTCCTCTAACCATGATTATCGCATGGGCAGTTTAAAATTTTAATTAGAGCTAAGTTATTAATCAAGTGTAAAATACAGTGGAAGGCGTGATGATCCATAGTCATAGGGTTTGACTAGCTATGATACCATATGTAATAGCCCTCATTTACGCCTAAGAAAAGTTGAAGCACAGAAGGTAATTTTTTTTTTTTTGCATTAAGAATTTAACATCAACACATGATCATGGAAACTCCTATTTAACATCATAAGTAAAGTAGTACTAGTTACTCATCATGGAAATCACTAACTAAATGATCAACGCGTCAATGAAGGATAGCGACACATAACACAAATAACGGAGCAAATTATCACACCATAAAAGCTTGAAGCAAATTTACAGCAACATTCAATCAAATAACAAATATAAAACACTACCCACCCCAACCTACCCTGTAAGGTTAGGACCTCCAGGACACATAAACAACGCTCAAGCCCAAGTTCCAATTGATTTTAACCATTTAAGTTCTCAGGGATGGTGATTGTTCTGAGGAACTAGGAGGTGTCTACATCCCACTAACACAATCAAGTCCAAACTGGCTATGTTAAATCAACAATTTCTACGATAATCAATCATCAATCCATCACCCTAATCTATAATTAAACATGGCGCGCGATTAATCATTCACATAACACATCATATACCAACATTAAATTCAAGGCTCAAAATACGCAATCACAACTAATCATACATCAACTTTAAATTTCAAGACGATAATTTTATCTAAATTACTAAATCGTTATTCATCGGCATATGATAAAGCACAATGCATTCTACTTTAATTTATTTCCAAGGCACAAAAATGACATTTTCCTTACTTCAAGGTGCATGATTAATGAACCATTGAATCAACCAATAATCCACATTATCACAATGCACGCAATTAATCTAGTTGCTTAGGAAGTCACGCATCAACAATAGTGCGAAGTGCGAGAAATCTAAAAGCTTAATCATTAAACATACTTCCAAGGCGTAATCTAATTACTTGTTTAATCACACAACCACATTACTTAAATGGTGCAAGAGAATCATTCGTTTTATTTTGTGACGCATAAGAATCTAACAACTCAATCATCTATACATTAACATCATTCAAGGCACGCGCGCGATCTAGATACTGAATTAACATACATTAACATCATCACCATGCACACAAATAAATCTAAGCACTTGGGAAATCACACATCACCATGGTTACCAAGTGCGCCATTAATTCCAAGAGCGTAATCATTATGCGTCATCATGGACCATTGAGCAACACAACTAACTATAATCAATCATGCAACAAGGTACTTAAGGGCGCAAGGTAACTCATCACATTATCATTCAATTCAATCATTATCCATGGTGCAAAGTGATTATCAACTAAAATTTTGGAGGCGCAATAAGTAGTATATAGCTAACAACGCCTTGTCTTTCTTTCACTTCTCCATACATTACGATGTTGAGTGCCATGGTAAAATTTACTCCTTCAATTATATTTTTAATTATACATTAAAACTTACCTTTGAAAAAATAATACATTGAATACATGATTGTGACACATTCCTGGGTAACTCAATAATTCAATGTCATGAAAATTTAATTGACCTCTTGGGTTGGAATCCATCAATCAGAATTGAAATTTGAATTGGATTACAAATAAGATAATCAAGAGTGATAAATATATCTATATAATTGAAACAACAATTTCATAATCCAATTTATATTTAACAAAAATTCAACTCTATTCTAAAATCATCAAATTAAAAAATTAAAAAAAAAAACACCAAATCCACGTTTTCTGTTGAAACCAAAAGTCTGGTAAATTAAGCTCTCTACTAGATTCGAGGAAAGGTGGATAGGAGGAGTTCTAGACATAGGTAAAACCTAAAATACCCAATGCCTCCCATGCACTCGTATTTATTGCAATAAGGAAACGGAGAGAAAAGGGTAAAAAGGCACAAGATGCAAGGAAATTTCCCTTGCTAAAAGTGCAGGGGTTGTTGAGGCAAAAACAAAGACTCAAAGTGGGAACTCTACCCATCACGCAAGGAGTAGAACTATAAATATCGTTGGGAAGTAGAGAATCGCACGGAGGTCCGAACCCTCCACAAAAACATCGAAAAAAGGGCACAAAATGCGAAGCAATGTGGAAAAACTTTCGTTGAGTAAGGGTGGTAAGGATTGTTGGGTAAGGGTCGCGAAATTTGTTGAAAATGAACATGAAATTCGTTGGGTAGTACTCATGAATTTCTCTTTAAATTTATCATGGTATTTGCTGGCAAGAGATCACTAAAATAACTCGTTATTTTTCTCAAAACACAGGGTGAATACCCAGTAAACTCCCAGCGCATTCAATGAAAAAAAAACTCGTTGCGTTTTAAAGGAAAACGCAGGGATATGGTGCCCACCAAATCACAGAGAAAATTCCAAGGAAAACGGAGCACTGGAAGGGGAAAAATCATGGTGTTTAATACATTAATTTGCTAATTAAAACCTTGGGATAAGGCACCAATGTAGAGGTGACTTGCTGAGGTAAATAGCTGGGATGAAATACCAACGTGTTGACGATAAAAATTGCAATGAGGAATTTGCCCGCAAACTATTTCTAAAGCCTATTATTTATAAGATAATGATATATATAATACTAGTAGGTGGGACCCCTTGTATATTGGAGGATTATATGAGGTTCTTATTTGATATTTGTGTTGTTGTTCGACATTGCTTACAGGTTCGTATGTGATTAATGATGAAATATTGGTTTTATTTGCGACATAATAGCATATGGATAATGTGTATTATGTGTTGGTTTTGATTGCTCTAAGCTATAAATTCCATATTGTATGAATGGATTATATTCATTGTTATCACATTGCTATTAGCGCCATGATTTGTTACATGTTGCACCTGCACAAAACACATGTTAGTATGTTAGTCATGACAAAGGATAAAAGAAATATGGAAAAAAAATCCAAGGAAGAGGAGCTATCCTATACTATACTATGCTATGCTATGATATATGCAAATGGAATTAAAATGATTATTGTTAGTCCTAGCTAACAAAGTTAGTGGCTATTCAATGTATTGGTTTATATGAATTCACATTTGATATGCGTTATGGTATGTTTGGCAATGGTTAATGTGATATGGGGTGGTGCACTTGGCAAGTAATGGATGTTAGTTTCGATGCATAGATTAATTGAATGGATTAATGGATGGTTGGTTGTCGTGTACTAAGTAATTGAATGAGTAGAGGATGGAAGCGACTTGCATTTAATGCATGTCATGACTCACTCCATACCTCTCCCACTGGCCGTCACCCTAGCTTGGCTATTGTTCAATTGTTGTTTGTTGTGGTTAAGCTCTGATTTTCAAGCAAGGAAAGAACTACTCAACCAAGCTCTCGTTTTTAAGGATTATTGGTTATAGGTATGTATTTTTCACCATCCATGAACTTGCTCTGGTTATGAAATAGATATTGGCTCAATGATGTATTGGTCTATGTTTTTCTTGATACTGGCTACTATGTAAACTTGTGATATTTCCCTGTAATGGTTGGTTGTGTGTATTCACTGTAAATGAAAAAATTGGATAGTTGAAGTCACGATTTCATTGATGATTCCATGTGGTGGAATCCATGAAGTCTATTTGTTGTCTTATGGGTATTGGTTGGAGGGTTTCATTCGGTCCAAACTTGTTGATCGTCTCTGCACGGTTCTTGTAAACATACCTATTCGTACTTGGTGTTATGGGGTTGTTGTGTTTGATTTTGAACCACCTTGGGTCACTACTATCATTTCTCCTGGTCGTGGGCTCGTGTATGATTTTTGTTCTGCACAGTTGGTTATGGTGGCTATTATGCCAAGATGTTTGCTTTAGGGTTGGTTTCTATTACATGGCTCGACATTTTTACCAGCATTATTCAATTTTGGGGAAAACCATCAGGGTTATACCCATGCATGTTCTCAGAATTATTATTGGCCAAGTAAGGAGCCTCTGCTTCTATATTCATAGTCTCTCCTACCTGGTGTGAATTTCCACCTTGTCATGGATTTTAATGGTTATATGGCATGTGTGTCCACTGTGTTTTTTCGAAGGGTTCTCACCTGCTTTTGATATGGTCGACTCCAGTCTCCTTGCGTTCAATGATCGAACGAACCCTTGACTATTTTCTTTTTTTCGTTGGTACCGAGCCCATTTTTTATTAACTCAACAGTCACACTAGTTCGATCATCTCATTGATTGTTATAGTTGTTGGGTAGTATTTCCAGTGGGGTTGATTATTGGTTCATCCTTGTTGATCGAGTTAATTACAGAGTTGATGGAATAGCGTTGACAATGGTTTTTATTATTGGTATTTAGTCATTGCATTATGTTTTATAACAGTCGAATCGATAACTCAGCATGGTTAATTGGTTGACTCGAGAAATAAAATGGGCACACAGTCGTTGCCTCTTGTGTTGTAATAGTTGCATTGTTAACTCAACATTGTTTTATAGTTTGATTGGGAGTATGCCTCTTTGCATTATGTGTTGGGTTGTGTGTTTCCTATAGCATGGTATAAGTTGAAATGATGGTTGTTCTCACTGTGTGTTTTAATTGCCAATCGAGATTATTGCAATTTAAAATCGATATTTGTGACTTGGTTGTCTGTTGTGTATGTTTTATGGATATTGTGCATCGTATCAAAGATGGGCACGGGTTTTATAACAGTATGGTTTCATTACAAGTTAATTATTAAATTTATTAGAGGAATGGAATCGGGCACGGTTTTAAAAGAACTTGTGTCTGTGTTTGATTTGAGGAAGCATTTCATTGATAGTGGTTGATGTTTTGATGCTTAACAAAGTGAAAACAAATTATTGTGTTTTCATTTGAAATTTGTTTTAAATATAATGGGACAAATGAGAGGAAACATAATTCTTATACAGGTTGTTATGGAAGGCAAGTTATTTTGATTATGGTTACACTGGGTTAAATATTTAAATGTGGATAGTGAGCAAGTTAACACATAGTAATGGTTAAAATATACAGAGTGATTTTTTGGTTGATCACAGTAATTATTTGGTTAATGTTGGATCATTTGCATTAAATACAGAATTGTTTTATGGATTACTTAATGGATTTTTCAAACAATATCTTCTCTTTCCCCTACCACTATTTCACTTTTTCACTAATTACAATCCCCTTGCCTTCCCATATCCATTATCCACTCCATGTTCCTAAAATTTAATTACAGTTAAGAATAACTCTGTATTGTAACAGTTTAAGATCGCAAGGATGGATTATAATGACATGTTCTTTGGTTTACATTATAGTTGATTGTTTGTTGTCTATGAGCAGTAAATGTGATATTTCCCCCCCCCCATTTTAACATTTTTCTCTCAATACAACCCCTCGCCTATCCCAAGACCTTTGTTCACCCCTTGCTCATTGACAACATTTAGACAATTTGTATGGATTGGATTGCATGAGTCTGATATGTTGTTGAGCCAAAATTTATTTCATATTTTAAAAGGAGTTGTCATCTATGGTTGTTAAAGAGACTATTTGCTAATCAATTATGCATACAGGAATGAGATTTTTCAGTCTAGGTAGCCATGGAAGAGGTAACTGAGGAAGAGGTAATTGGAACAGGGGCCCTAGAAGGCCAAGATTATCCATACACTTTGATGCTCACTCGCAAGATTTAGGCTAGTTATTTCAGGCTGGGTTTTTTAATTGGATTAGGTAAGGAGTGGTCCAACCTCGGCATGAAAGTCCTCCCTTCCAAGCCCCATAGGTCCTTGGTATCCCTGTGACCCCTCATGTCTCATTGCAGCCTAAAGTCCCCGAAAATGATGGATGGCAAGAGATTTTCCACCCAATGGTCTCCGAACATCGTGGTTGGCCCAATTTGTCTTTACCTACGCCCCCGCCTATCAATCAAATTGTCCAAGTTGCTCCTATCCACTCACCAGTTCATTATTCCCATGCAAGTAAAAGGTTGAAAATTGAGGCCCACCATGCCCATGATAAAGGAAAAGCCATTGCTTCCCCTTCCTTACCCTCCAATGGCTTTGATAAATCTGTGTCCTCCCACATGCATTTGAGGGATGATTTCTCTCATGTGATTAGTGATATTAGGCCTAAAGTCTCAGACAACCTAAGGCAAATTCAGAGAGATCAAAAGGTGACAGCAGCAATGAGGGAAGGATTGCATCTCAGAGTGGAAAATATGGATTTTAAGTTCTTTTTTAAATTATAAATTGATGATAACAGTTGACTTCTGGAATTTTTGGACAGCACATTATTTTTTGGGATATATGAGTAATATATTTTGGAAATAATTTCAATTATTATTGAGATAAAGTGTAAAATATGAATGTGATGATGGGAGTCACAAGGAGGGATGTTTTGTTTAATTAACTAGTTGTGTTATGATTGTTGAAAGCTAAAGGGAGTCACAAGGGGTCCCACCTACTAGTTATTATGTATTTAAAAAAACCCTTATTATGATTATTAATTTTCTCCTGTAACTAAAAAAGTTGGTTGACTTTTTGTTAACTTAACTAATGAAGTAGTTCAACTACCTGAACCAATTCCAATTTTCTTAAAGGCAAAAGAAAAGGGAGGAACAAAGGAGAATAGAAGGAGAAGCATACTAAGCTTTTCTCTTTGAGTTTTTGTTGAGATAATTCAGTTTTCATTCATTCCTTAATTCATTAGAAGCCTAATTGTTTTTTATGATAGCATGGTCCTATTGTAGACAACAAGATTCAAGGTTGAATTACATCATTCAGACACTTGTTTTTCAGAGGTGTTGATCTATCTTTGATAGTTTATGTAGACTTGTTTGTTTGTGAATTAGTTTTCATGACTGACAAACACTATTGTGCAGAGTCTAGTGGGAAGCAATATGTGGCAAGCTGATCTAGCTTTTCAAGTTCAGTTTTTTTATTTTCTATCAGAAGTCCTTTTGTATGTTTCATCAAGGACATCTAAGTTCGACTTTGGTCCAAAACTTCCTCAGGAAATTTTGTAAATAGAACGATTCTTTGATGAATTGGAATGAAATAAAGGATTGCTTTATGTCTCATATGTGTTGAATTTTGACTTAGTGTTTTTACTTTTGTCTCCATATTTATTTCAGCATCTGATATGTTCAGAAAATTACATAAAAAATGAATTTTTCAGCAAGCTTTTAATTATAAAAAAATAGCCTAAACACTTGTAAACAATACTTGTGAATTAGGATATCAGGTTTGATGGCTATAAACGTAGGGTGATATTCCTGTCTATCTTTCTTTAGCCAAGCAGGATCTGAAAATTTTTGAGGCAGATCATTTCATATCTTTTCCTCAACATTTATTTGGCGACCATACTAGGGAGATCTTCAATATCTCTCTGGTTGATTTTTATGCTTGATTAGCATCAAATACATCTTTTTTTTCTGATATCGATTCTTTGACTGTTTTATTTCTTAATGAATGTGCCTTTTGCAAGGCAGCCCAATATTGAGCCTGGTCTTCAAGATCAGACCAGCATTGCTTTGAATTTGTTCAACACCATTTTAGACACTGCCAATACTTGTGCTAAGCTTAATCATTCTTGGGAAGCAATTGAACGAGATATTAGTGTCTGAGAACGTTTGGAAGAGAGATGTAGACAGCCTAGAAATCAGTAGTAACCATCTTGTTCCTTTAGTTCTGGCCTTACTTTCATGTCCTTAGACTCTTGTGTTTCTAGAAGAAGAAGAGGCTTATCACCTGAAATTAATCCTATTGCTGAAATAGGAAGAAGGAACATTGTGTTATTGACCCAACAAAGTTCTCTAAGGAGAACTTTGTCTGATTCATCCAATTTTCCTTTCTCCCCCTCACCTATCATCCACAATATGGCATCTAGTGGTGGCTTTGGAAGTCCTTCATCCTCTCAGTCTTCAGCTACGTCAGTGATTCGTAGCTTATATAGCCACCATATCCCTGTCCAATCTACCACAAATCCCACCAAAGTCATTAAAAAGTATGGGCTTTTTCATTTCGAAGAAGACACCACAACCACACAGTGGCATGTGTCCTCTCCTCTTAGCATAGCAGTTGCTACTAGCCCACTTCCTAAGTTCAAAGAGCATCTCCCTAGGTTTTCGGGGAATAACATTGTCACTAAAAATGAACACCTGGTGGCATTTTCTAATGCTTGTCACAATATAAGAGCCAATGACAACGATACTTGCATGCGCTTATTCATCAATTCCTTAGAAGGAAAGGTTGTGGTCGATTTATTTGACCTTCCTCCTAAGATTATGTCTACTTGGGAGGAGTTAGTCTATTGGTTCAGATCCACCTATGGGCAATCTAAAAGCCCAGTTGAGGAGTTACAGGAGTACAATAACATCGCCTATAAAGATGGTGAGATCATCAAGTCTTTCAACTTACGTTTCACTAAGATATACAATCAAATCCCTGAACTCATTCGACCTCATAACCAAGCTAATTTCATACATTAATATAATGCATTACCTTCCCCCTATCATCATAGGCTTGAGGAAAAATCTATTGATAACCTCGGTTCCTCTCTACATACTTGTTTAGATTATGAAGAATAGCTTGAAAGAACAATTATTCTCCAAGGAGAATCGGTTAAACAGGCAGACATGTCCGCCCTCTTACAGCTATTACAAGATATGAATAATCGTATGATAGCATATGAGTGAAATGCAAATGTCTTCCCTCTAAACTCTGGAGCTTCATCCTCTTCTGCACCCCCCTTTAGAAACAAAATTGGCAATAATTTTCAGCCCAAGGATATCTTGCCTCGAATTTGGTGTAACTTTTGTGAGGAACACCACAAGGAAGCCACATGTGAGGTAAGGAAGAGTGCTAGAGATAATATCTTTGGTAAAATACCAAAAACTACCAGCGTTGTCCTAGATTTTGCAGAAATAGAGGATGTCATGATCATCAATACTAGGAACAAAACCTATGCTCCCAAAGGAAAATATGATCCTCCCCACAATTCTTCTAGCCCAATATCATCATCACCAGCTGCTACAGTTCAGGTTCCTAAGGTTCCTGACAGTCAAGGAACAATTTCCCCACTCCCCTCTTCCAAATACATATTCTAAATCAGTTGGCCAACATCAAAGCAGATTCCACCCTCCTAGACATGGTTGTCGTCCCTGAACAATAGAGGCATCTAAAACAATTCATCAAAGGAAAGGCTTACGTTGTAGCCAACCTCTCTGAAGAGATGAATGAAGAGGATTCATCTGTAAATAAAGTAGGTGTACATAACTTTAGATACCCTGTAAAAAATACCCTTTTTTTATTTCTTTATATATTATGGATAATATTTCCCATTGTTGCCTCATTGATGGCAGTTCGGGCCCAAGTGTGATGTCAAATATTATTATGGAAGATCTAGGATTGTCTTGTACAAATGAAAAACGCCATAAGCATGCTCTCCTATAATAGCCTACAACAAAAAATGTAATAATCCCAAGCCATTATGCAAGGATCATCACGATTTTGGTGTCTTTTAAAACTTTTTCTGGTTATGGTATTTCGTCAAACGGTTTGTTGATCTATTGGTTTACTTGTGTTTACTTGTTGAATGGCCTCTTGATTTCGGACTTAGGGTTTACTGATGTGTTTATATGTGTGTATGCAGAAAATAACAGAAAGAGACAACCATGGAACATACCTCAACCATATGCAATATGATAGACAAGCCAAAACATCTCAACTGCTTTATTCATAAAATAGTGAAACCTACTACAATGAAGATATCGATCTGGAATGCTCAAAAGATGGCCAAGAAGATAGACAATAGAGCTGCTACAAAATGCTCCCGACAATACAAAATAAGCCTCCAAAGGTTGGATATAAGATGAAGACCAATTCCAAGTGCCAAACCCCTCAAGCTGGAAGATGCCACGCCCTGCTGTAGTGCTAAAGCTCCTCAATATTTCAGTTCTGCTGTCAAATATGTCCAATCACCCCAAGAAAGATGCCAACTGATAGATCGGGCAACTGTAAGGACAACCCAGGTTCCCAAATCTCCAAATCCACTCTCAAACCCTATAGATATGAACTCCTCCACTGAATGGTGTGCCCCACTGGATGACTGAAACCCTAGATAATTCGACCCTAATGAAGGAGGCCTCCAAATGCTCTGAAACTCTCCAAAAATATAGAATGGGACACTGCAAGTCACTAGGTGAAGTCTCAGGGTCAGATCTGAAGTGTAACTCCTTCAAATTGACTAGATCTGAATCTCAGAAACACCCTCCTTCTCTTCAATTCGTCCCAATGCTCTAGAAAATCATCTGTACCATAAAACTCTCTCCGAAAGCACTAGGAATGATGGTGAAGACCCTGCAAGAAGAACCCAAGAGATGGAATCTCCAAAAACCCTGCCAATCTCCTACAACGAATCTCTATCCAAGAATGGTGTGCCCCTCTTGCTGGAAGCCCTCAACTGGTGCGCCCTCTCTCTATCTGCACATGAAACTGATGTAGAATCCCCATGTAACTGAGTAGATCTGGAACTAGAATGGTGTGGGAGAGTATTTCATCTCCGACACCAAGCTTGGGACAAGCTAGGTGGAATCTTTCACCACCGAATCGTCCTCTAGGGTTTGTTAAGTCAAAACCCTCAAAACCCCCAAGAGATGGGCTCACTAGCTAGAGCCAGATATCAAAATAAGATCATACATGAATGAATGAGAAGAGGCCCTTGCCTTTCCTTTATAATTTTGGCTCACCTTGTCCCTCCAAAGTGACTTTCATTTTATTAATATTTAATTAATTAATTTAATCACTTTAATTAATTAATTAACCTTTTTACCTCTGAAAATCTCCTTATCTCTCCTTGTGGCATCCCTGGCCACTG
>SNQJ01S0003895.1:268695-281030 GCA_010110895.2 Picea sitchensis | reverse complement strand
CCAAGTAATGTGCCCAAAATGACCTCTTCAGTGAATTCCATTGACTTATAGCTCAAAATAGTCAAAATCATGGAAATCATCGGAATGCAACGAAACCAAAGCCAACCTGTGCGGAATGGATCATAATGATGGAATATGATGAGAAATGCAAGATGGACCCCACAATTCCTCTCAATAACCCCTGTACTCGCTATAACCTCCATCTGGCTACTCTGGTCATCATAATCCTCTGCACTGTGATGATGTCCCAAAGTGGGGACATTATAGTCCTCCCTGCTAGAAAATTGCTTATCCTCAAGCAATAACCAAATCATCTCAAATAAAATACCAGGATCCCATGTCCACCTGTGGGGTACACAGTAGAACCCATCCAGAGATGAACACTCATGCACTCTACCCCCTGGATCCCATATCAGGAAGTGAACTGCAATACTCTGCGAAGCATAGTCCTGGAAGATATCAACCCTGTGAACCTCCTGCACCTAACCCATGGCCTCATCTCGGAATGAGTCCATCCTCCAAATATCTACCAAGATCCACACGGCCTCCATCAACTGCACATGTTGTTGCCAGAATGAGGTACTGCAAGACCTCCGTGAGATACCCGCAAGCGGTGCGCTCCTCTCAACACTGAAGCTCAATGGAAAGTTAGAATAACTTTCCCCTGCAATGGTTCACTCTCTCTTGTGAATCTGTGAAATTCCCAATCCTGCAATCCTTGGATCCCATGCTAACCTATGTCGTAGATCCTCATGCTGACACTGCACTACTCTGACCATGACTGCCTGCCCCCTACATACATCCTAAATCCTCCTCTCCTGGATCCTCAAACTGAAATACCTGTGACCACCGGACTTGTTGTCCAAAAACTGTATATGTATAGGAATCTTTGTAGAAGAAGTACCTATCCAAACATCTCCATGCCCTATCATGATGATCAAGTGGAAGGAAAGGTCTCGCCCCATAGGACAAGTACCTGCAGACCCACTCCAAACCAAACCAAGGTGGAGTGTGTGGTTGTCTAGTGCAACCTGGGTCAATATGAACATCGTGCTGACAAAACGGACTCCTGGGTCCCATGGAAAACATGGAAGTTTATCACTTCCAATCTCCTCTAACTGCTCCTGTGTGAAACTAATCACTGTCAGAAGCCCTCTATGCTCATCTTCTATCCTCCTCATGTTGTTGTCAATGATAAATGTGTCGAAAAAGGATAACAGACATATTTGTAGCTGACTGTAGGACTGGGAGGTGTCACATGCTTTGGTCAATCCCAAGGATTCGACCAGAAGGCCATCCATCGGTATCCATGATAGATGCTCTCCTGTGGTCATCATTGAATCCCAACCATCCAATACAACTGGAAGTAACCCATCTGACTGTTGGTCAACCAACCTCCCTCTCTCATCTCTCATGCAACTGCTGAAATGGTGAAGGTGATCCCCCACGACTATGTGTTGTTTCAAATGAGTGACATATGCATACTCCCCAAGGTGTGTCTCCTCCCTTCAAGGCACTATACCCCTCTAAATCTCATCATACATCTCGGCATGTCTCTATGAGCTATCACTCATCACTATATGCTCCGGCATACTCATGTCATCTCCCGTAGACTCATGTCGCATCATAGATCCGAGGTGTGCTGCTGGATCAACCTCTACATGGAGGTCAACCACTCCCAAGACAGAAATGGAAGTGTTCCCCATCAACTGGTGCTCCTCTACTAGATCATCAACATGCTCTATCAACGTGACTGACTGATACATCTGAGTGTCCACTAAGACGGATGAAGTGGATCTCTGATGGATCTCCTCAAGAGACTCATCTAATCTAAACTCTGATTCTTGAAGGGTTGTCTGTGTGCCCCTCAAGAATCCTTGAGTGCTCTCCCACTCCTGAGTGAGTCGGTCTACCTCCAACTCCTACCCCCTCAAGGCCCTGTGATACAACTCACTAATCCCCAATAGGTAATCCCTGTCTGTCAATAATTGTTGGTAGTCAGTCCTCATCATAGACACTCTCTCTCGGAGAGTATAAAAATCATCCATGGAAAATCCTCCATCTGAGCTATCCTGTGCCAGTGATGCTCCCCAACAGTAATATTCCATCACTGCATGCATGTCATCAATATGTCTAGTGGCTGCCCTGATCATAGCCTCACTCACTCTCAATTGTGTTGCTAAGTGGTGTGACTCATGATCATGGTCATACTGAGGTGCCATCTCAGACCCCTCACTGCTAGTGTCAGTCATGCTAGTGCCAACTCTAGAATCCCCAAAAACATCCTCTGTATAAGATGACGTGTTGAACTTTTCACTGTCTACGGTGGTTCTAGGTACTCCTATATGCCATTACATCCCATCACTAGATGTTATCTCCCCCTTAATCACACGATATCATGTATGAGAAGTCGTATCCTCCTGTGCACTCACCCTGCTACTATCATCTGCGCCTAGATCCCATAGAGATGTATCCAGACACGTGCTATGGTCATCCTAACTGCTAAAAAGTGCATCCTCATTATTGCAGGCTGATCCTGGAAGTAAGTTCTCCATCACCCTGTCAGCCTCTGCAATATTCTCAACCAATGGAGTCTCCAAAAGATGTGACTCAACCTCCTCATGCTAACCTGTAAGTGTAGGATCAACTACCTGCATGTCCTGTGTCTCCTCCTGGATCTGTGGATCCATGTGTCCATGGTGTGCATCCCTCACACAAGGCTCATCCATCATACCTGACGTGCCACTGATCTCTTCATGTGACATGGCTATCATGGGTGTTTGAATAGATGACAGATGTGTCACAACCCCCATAGGAAGCTCATCATCTCTAGGTACTAACACGTGTGACTCCTCACTAGTGTCACCACTCTGTTGAGGCGTAAGGTCATTAATGGTATGTGACGTGTCTGTTGAGATATTGGTGCCATCGTCCTGTCCATCCAGCTACCTATCCACTACACAACGGTCATCATCCTCCTCAAGCGTGAAAGCATCAGTAGCCTCCGTGCAAGAGTCATAATCACTATCCTCTGAGGTAGAGTCACTATCACTAACCTTTGTGCAAGAGTCATTGTCATCATCTGATGGCTCTGAATCAACATCTATCGCTCCATCCACACACACCCCAACATCTATCTTGGTTGTGGTCACCTTTTAGTTTTTGGGGAATCTAAGATTGTTGTGAACCTTGTACATAATATTTACTATCCTACCAACAAGTTGATGAAATGATATACCCAAACTGTTTGGACACTTATCTCAAACCTATTATCTTTCAACATCACTCATGTTAGAAGGGAATTGAACTCAATGGTTGATCGGTTAGTTGTTTTTGCAGACTCTCCTAATCGGCAACTTGTGCCACATAGACCTGATTGTACTTTTCAATCTCTATATCATCCACATATTCCTGACAATATAGAATCTTTGCAGGTCTTCCCTAGCAATGAGAGCATCTATTCTTTCATTCAAAATGAACCCTATAAGCCCAAGGAAGTCATATACATAGAAGATAACAAGATTCGTAAAGTCTTGACTCCTCTAGAGAGTTCATTTTCATCGAGTGATGTAGGCAACAAATAGAAACAGAAGGAAGAGGAGTCAAAAAGGAAGGTGGGTGAAACCATCTCCTTGAACATTGGGACACCCGAGTCCCCAAAGAATGTTAAAATAGGTGCCCAATGTTTTGATGAAGAGAAAATGAATTTTGTCAAGCTACTTGATGAATTTCAAGATGTTTTTGCTTGGTCTTATGAGGATATTCATGGTTTTGATCCTGGTCTTATACAACATGATATCCCCATTAAGGAAGGCATAAAACCATCTAGGAAAAAACAAATACCTATCAACCCTACAATGGAAGCAACTATTCGAAAGGAGTTGGAAAAAATCTTGAAAGTTGGGATCATCTTTCTGGTCAACTATTCTAAATGGGTTTCCAATTTGGTTCTCATTCGGAAAATAATCGTTCAAATCATATTATGCGTTGATTTTTGTGCATTAAATCAGGCTAGTATAAAAGATCACTTTCATCTCCCTAACATGGAAATTATTTTGTAGCAAGTTGCAGGGTCACAAATGATGTCCTTACTTGACCGTTTTTCCGGTTACAATCAAATCAAGGTAAAAAGGGAAGATAAATATAAAACCACCTTTATTACTTGTTGGGGTACATTTTCTTATGAGTGTATGCCTTTTGGATTATCTAATGCAGGTGCCACTTTTCAAAGATCTATGCAAATAGATTTTGACGATTTGATCGGTAAGATCATTCAAATCTACCTTAATGACTTAACGGTATACTCTAAAATCTGATTAGATCATTTTGGTCATCTGAAAAAAGTTCTCATGCGATGTAGGAAATTTGACATCTCTCTAAATCCTTCTAAGTCCATTTTCGGCGTTACAGAGGGAAATATCCTTCGACACATTGTCTCTGATACAGGAATAAGAATTGATCCCGAAAGGATTGTTGTCATCCTTAATCTTCCTGTGCCCACTTCCAAGAAGGAGGTCCAAGCTTTTATGGGGGTTATTAACTTCATCCGTAGGTTTGTTCCCGATTTTGCTGTGATGATCAAACCAATTCATAATTTTCTTAAGAAAGATCGTTCTTTTTCTTGGACAGATGATGTCGAAAATGATTTTGTAGGAATGAAGAAAGCAATCAGCTCCACACCGGTTTTGGCGAAGATGGATTTTGAGAAGGAATTCACGATATATATTAATTCCACTGAGGAAGAAGTTTATGTTGTCCTCATGCAAAATGATGACCAAGGTAATGAAAAACCAGTGGCTTACATGAGTCAAATCTTGTCTCGTGATGAATTCAAATATTCTTTTATTGAGAAACATGTTTTTTCTCTTGTTAAATTTGTTGAGAAGTTTCTCCACTTCATCTTAGGTAAGCATATGTTGGTAAAATTCCCTTTACCTGCTGTCAAGTTTTTGCTCTCACAGACTTATCTTTCATGGAAGATTGCACATTGGCTTGCCAAGATCTAGGAGCATGATTTGAATATCATGACTTCTACCACTATCAAGGGATGTGACTTAGCTCTTCACTTAGCTCAGCATGCTGAGAATAGTGAAGAAATTGATGAAGAGGACAGTTCCCTATCAGCTCTCTTTTACATTGATAACCAAATCCTCCTGGTGTCTGAACATCCCTGGTATAAGAATTTAATTTAATATTTACAAAACCCAAGATGTCAAGACAACTTAGACATTCATCAGAGGAGAAGGCTATGTCTTGAATCCGCAAGATACGTCATTATAGGAGATTTCTTGTTTTGAAGATCTGTTGATGGTGTGCTTCTTCGTTGTGTAAATAACGAGGATGCACAGAAACTGTTACAAGAAACTCATGGTTCTTCAAACTCGGTCATTCATGTAGGAGGCCATTTTTCTGCTAAAACCACTACTTTCAATATTATTAGAAAATGATATTATTGGCCTTCAATCTTTCATGACTCTTACATTTTTTCAAGATCTTGTGACAAGTGCGAAAATTTTGTTGGGAAAGAACGCCTTTCATCCATCCCATTACAACTTGTCCTCCCAGACTTTCCTTTTTCAAAGTGGGGATTGGATTTTATTGGTCCTATTAATCCTCCATCTTCAGCAGGATAAGTTTTTATTTTGACAACCACTGACTATTTTACAAAATGGGCTGAAGTTGTCCCACTTAAGCATTCAATAGGCGATCAGGTAATTTATTTCCTTGAAAATAACATCTTTTCTAGATTTGGTCTTCCATTGGAAATTATTACAGACAATGGTCCTTCTTTTATTTCTGCCAAGCTGACCCAATTTTTAGCTAAGTTGGGGGTTAAACATTTCACCTCATCAGCTTATTATCCCCAAGGAAATGGGCAGGTTGAGTCTACGAAAAAAAATATGGTAAGAATCGTTAAAAGTCTCATCGAAGATAAGCCTCGTCAATGGAACACTCTCCTCACTTACGCCCTTTGGGAAGATCGAACTACTGCCAAGGTAAGCACTAGTTACACTCCTTTCCAGCTTGTTTATGGTAAAGAAGCCCTCCTTCCTACTGAGATGGAACTTTTTTCCTTAATTTTGATGGTACAAATCGAAGAATTGAATTCTTCTGATGTTTCAAAAAGGATAAATTCACTCCTAGCCTTAGAAGAGAAAATGATGTTTTCCTTGGATAATATAAAAAGGAGACAACAGACTGTTAAGAATTATTTCAACAAGAGTGTCAAGACCGTCAAATTTAAAGTCAATGAAAAAATATTGTTGTGGGATTCAACTCATGCTGATAGGGGAAGACATTCAAAATTTCAAAAACTATGGCTAGGTCCTTTCAAAATCACTTTTCTTATGGGTACTAATTCTTACATTCTAAAATATTTACAGGAGTGATTGTTTTCCTACAACACTAATGATTCTCACTTGAAACATTGCGTGGAACCAACTTGAAAATCTTTAACGTTGTTTGGATTTTTTGTATATTAGTATTCTGGCTCTTCTTTTTCATTGTTTTTCATTTCTGCTTTACAGTAGTTTGATTTCTTCTTTCTGTTTTTAACAATTCCCTCCTTCTTTTACATTTCTATCACTTTACTTCTGTTGTTTTAAATTTTGCAGTTTTAATTATGTCATGATTTTTATTGATTTTTCATCTTTTAGTTGATTTTGGTCAAGAATAGGATGTTGGATCAGTTCTACCACAGTGACACTCCTGCAAGACATTTTTAGTCAATAACAATCAAGCTTACACAATTGCTACAATCTTCCCCCTTAAAGCACTTGAATTTTTTATCTGCTTTCATTGTTGTCTTATAAAGCAATTGGATATCTCCCACTTCTTATTTCCATTTGAGAATTTAAAAAAGAGCAAGTCCATAATTTTTCTCCTTGAAGTAAAGAGAAGATTCTAGTTGAATGATTATACATACGTGGATAAACCCCCTCATACTTAACATTTTTCATGAGTTATTCCCAAATTCCCGGTCATTTTTCCATTAAATCTGCTCACTTCCCCCTATTGCATAATCTTCATGGCTACATCCCCTTGATTTGTTGTTCTTGGTCTATGAAACCATGTGTTTTAAGTTCTAAATCTATTGAAAACAAATTTCCCTGTGGAGTCGCCAGTTTGTTGACGATAAAAAACGCAATGAGGAATTCACCTGCAAAGTATTGCTAAAGCCTATTATTTATAAGCTAATGATATATATAATACTAGTAGGTGGGACCCCCTTATAGATTGGAGGATTAGATGAGGTTCTTATTTGATATTTGTGTTGTTGTTCGACATTGTTTATAGGGCCCTATGTGATTAATGATGAAATATTAGTTTTATTTGTGACATGATAGCATATGGATAATGTGTATTATGTGTTGGTTATGATTGCTCTAAGTTATAAATTCCATTAAATCTTCTCACTTCCCACTGGTCGTCACCCTAGCTTGGCTATTGTTCAATTTTTGTTCGTTGTGGTTAAGCTCTGATTTTCAGGCAAGGAAAGAACTACTCGACCAAGATCGTTTTTTTAAGGCTTTTTGGTTACAGGTATGTCTTTTCCGCCATCCATGAACTCGCTCTGGTTATGAAATAGATATTGGCTCAGTGATGTATTGGTCTATGTTTTTCTTGAGACTGGAAACAATGTAAACTTGTGATATTTCTCTGGAATGGTTGGTTGTGTGTATTCACTGTAAATGAAAAAATTGGATAGTTGAAGTCACGATTTCATTGATGATTCTGTGTAGTGGAAGCCATGAAGGCTCTTTGTTATATTATGCGTTTTGGTTAGAGGGTTTCATTCGGTCCAGAATTGTTGGTCGTCTCCACACGGTTCTTGTAAACATACCCAACCGTATTTGGTGTTATGGGGTTGTTGTGTTTGATTTTGAACTACCTTGGGTCATTTCTATCGTTTTGCTTGGTCATGGGCTTGTGTATGATGTTTTTTCTGCACAGTTGGTTATGGTGGATATCATGCCAAGATTCTTTCTTTAGGGTTGGTTTCTATTACATGGCTCGACATTTTTACCAGCATTATTCGGTTTTGGGAAAACCACCAGGGTTATACCCATGCGTGTTCTTGGGATTATTACTGGCCAAGTAAGGAGCCTCTGCTACTCTGTTCATAATCTCTCCTACCTGGTGTGAATTTCCACCCTGTCATACATGTTAATGGTTATATGGCATGTGTGTCCACCGTGTTGTTTCGAAGGGTTCTCACCTGTTGTTGATATGGTCGAATCCAGTCTCCTTGCGTTCAATGATCGAATGAACCCTTGACTATTTTCTTGTTTTCGTTGGTACCGAGCCCATTTTTTATTAACTCAATAGTCACACTATGTCGATCATTTGGTTGACTGTTATAGTTGTTGGGTAGTATTCCCAGTGGGGTTGATTATTGGTTCGTCCTTATTGATCGAGTTAATTACATAGTTTATGGAATAGTGTTGACAGTGGTTTTTATTATTGGTATTTAGTCGTTGCATTATGTATTATAACAGTCGAATAGATAACTCAACATGGTTAATTGGTTGATTCAGGAAATGAAATGGGCACACAGTCGCTGCCTCTTGTACTATTGTAACAATTGGATTGTTAAGTCAACATTGTTTTATGGTTTGATTGGGAGTATGCCCCTTTGCGTTATGCGTTGGGTTGTGTGTTTCCTACAATATGGTATAAGTTGAAATGATGGTTGTTGTTAATGTGTGTTTTAATTTCCAGTCAGGATTATTGCAATTTAAAATCGTGATAGTTGTGACTTGGTTGTTTGTTGTGTATGTTTTATGGATATTTTGCATCGTATCATAGATGGGCACAGGTTTTATAACAGTATGGTTTCATTACAAGTTAATTGTTAAATTGATTAGAGGAATGGAATCGGGCATGGTTTTAAAAGAACTTGTGTCTGTCTTTGATTTGAGGAAGCATTTCATGGACAGTGGTTGATGTTTTGATGTTGAACATAGTGAAAACAAATGACTATGTTTTCATTTGAAATTTGTTTTAAATATAGTGCGACAAATGAGAGGAAACATAATTCTTATACAGGTTGTTATGGAAGGCATGTTATTTTGAGTATGGTGACACTGTGTTAAATATTTAAATGTGGACAGTGAGCAGGTTAACACACAGTAATGGTTAAACTATACACATTGATTGTTTGGTTGATCACAGTAATTATTTGGTTAATGTTGGATCATTTGCATTAAATACAGGATTGTTTTATGGATTACTTAATGGATTTTTCGAACAGTATCCGTTCTTTCCCCTACCACTATGTCACTTTTTCGCTAATTACAATCCCCTCACCTTCCCATATCCATTATCCACTCCATGTTCCTAAAATTTAATTATAGTTAAGAACAACTTTGTATTGTAACAGTTTAAAATCGTAAGGATGGATTACAGTGACATGTTCTTTGGTTTACATTATAGTTGATTGTTTATTTTCTATGAGCAGTAACCATGATCTTTTCTCCCTCATTTTAACATTTTTCTCTCAATAAAACCCCTCGCCTATCCCAGGACCTTTGTTCACCCACTGCTCATTGACAATGATTAGACAATTTGTATGGATTGGATTGCATGAGCCTAATATGTTGTTGAGCCACAATTTATTTCATATTTTAATAGGAGTTGTCATGTATGGTTGTTAAAGAGACTATTTTCTAATCAATTATGCATACAGGAATGAGATTTTTCAGCCGAGGTAGCCATGGAAGAGGTAACCAAGGAAGATTTAATTGGAACAGGGGCCCTAGAAGGCCAATATTCTCCATACACTTTGATGTTGACTCGCAAGATTTAGGTCGGCTATTTCATGCTGGGTTTTTTAATTGGATTGGGCAAGGAGTGTTCCAACCTAGGCCCGAAAGGCCTCCCTTCCAATCCCCACAGGTCCCTGGTATCCCCATTCCCCCTCATGTCTCATTACATCCTAAAGTCCCCGAAAATGATGGATGGAAAGAGATTTTCCACCCGACGGTCTCCCAACATCGTGGCCGGCCCAATATTTCTTCACCTGCTCCCCCGCCTATCAATCAAATTGTCCAAGTTGCCCCTGTCCACTCACCATTTCAGTCTTCCCATGCAAGTAAAAGGTTGAAAACTGAGGCCCACCATGACCCTGACAAAGGAAAAGCTATTGCTTCCCCTTCCTCACCCTCCAATGGCTCTGATAAATCTGTGTCCTCCCGCATGCATTTGAGGGATTATTTCTCTCATGTGATTAGTGAGATTAGGCCTAAAGGCTCAACACAACCTAAGGAAAATTTAGAGAGATCAAAAGGTGACAGCAGCAACAAGGGAAGGATTTCATCTCAGAGTGGAAAATATGGATTTAAAGTATTTTTTTTTTTAATTATAAATTAATGATAACAGTTAACTTCAGGAATTTTTGGACAACACATTATTTTTTGGGATATATGAGTAATATATTTTGGAAATAATTTCAATTATTATTGAGATAAAGTGTCAAATATGAATGTGATGATGGGAGTCACAAGGAGGCATGTTTTGTTTAATTAACTAGTTGTGTTATGATTGTTGAAAGCTAAAGGGAGTCACAAGGGGTCCCACCTACTAGTTATTATGTATTTAAAAAAACCATTATTATGATTATTACTTTTCTCCCTTAACTGAAAAAGTTGGTTGAGTTTTTGTTAACTTAACTAATGAAGTAGTTCAACTACTTGAACCAATTCCAATTTGCTTAAAGGAAAAAGAAAAGGGAGGAACAAAGGAGAATAGAAGGAGAATCATAGTAAGGTTTGCTCCTTGAGATTTTGTTGAGATAATTCAGTTTTCATTCATTCCTTAATCCATTAGAAGCCTAATTATTTTTTATGATAGCAGGGTCCTATTGTAGACAGCAAGATTTAGGGTTGAATTACATCATTCAGACACTTGTTTTTCAGAGGTGTTGATCTATCTTTGATAGTCTGTGTAGAGTTGTATGTTTGTGAATTACTTTTCATGATTGACAAAGGCTATTATGCAGAGTCTAGTGGGAAGCAATCTATGGCAAGCTAATCCATCATTTCAAGTTCAGTTTTTTTTTATTTTCTGTCAGAATTCCTTTTGTATGTTTCATCGGGGACGTCTAAGTTTGACTTTGGTCCCAAACTTCCTCAGGAAATTTTGTAAAGAGAACGATTCTTTGATGAATTGGAATGAAATAAAGGATTTCTTTGTCTCATATGTGTTGAATTTTGCCTTAGTGTTTTTACTTATGTCTCTATATTTATTTCAGCATCTGATATGTTCAAAAAATTACATAAAAAAATGATTTTTTCAGCAAGCTTTTAATTATAAAAAAACAGCCTAAACACTTGTAAACAATACTTGTGAATTAGGATATCAGTTTTGATGGCTATAAATAGAGGGTGATATTCCCGTCTATCTTGCTTTAGCCAAGAAGGATCTGAAAATGTTTGAGTAAGATGATTTCATATATTTTCCTCAACACAACGCAAAGGCGATTTTTTGAGGAAAAATGCCCGGATAAAAGTTTAACGCAAGTGTGTTTCATGCTATGCGATTTTTGTGAAGAACTGGGTGAAATGTTATCAAATGCAGAAGAGAAAAAAAAAGGAGGAAATAAATGCCCAGAGCAACACAAGGCTGGGCGGGTTCAATCTGTTAGATGTAGGAAACTTGTGTCAATTCCATGTTGTCCAAGGAGGGAACCAAACAAGGATATTAAAAGGAATATGCAAGGATAAAACACCCATAAAACTCATCAAGACAAGGCGAATTTGTTTTGGGAGCAGAGACATTTCTCGATAAAATTGCCAAGTAAAATTGCATATATAAAAGAAGGAATCACGGGGCCATTGGAGGTAAAATCCCAGGGACATGCACTGGGTGACTAAGTAGCCAATCGCCAAGTAGAAAAAGGGGGGAAATGAAAAAAACAATTACATTGGGTTTATAAATCCACTAAAAATAAAATGCAGAGGATACATTAGAAAGGGAATGCTAAAGGGAAAGGGACAATTAACAGACTCATTTTTTTAATTAAAATACATCATACAAAAATGGCCTGGACCATCAACATTCTAGATACATTTCACAAAAATACAGCATACGAAAATGGCATTGACCATCAACATTCTAGATACATTTCACAAAAATACATGCTGCAACCAAAGTTCGTTCAACGAAGTTTAAAACATGTACATATTAATTATGAATTCAATAGAAAACTCATTAAAATACCGTAGTCAACGACAAGAAGTCGAGATGTACTCCCATGCTTGCGCTCCATCCATCTCCCCGCTTTCTAACCGTGAAGACTTCATCGGTACCTCCCAACCAACGATAGGGATACTCTT
>SNQJ01S0003895.1:245695-268645 GCA_010110895.2 Picea sitchensis | reverse complement strand
AAGACGTAAAGGGGCCACGCACAACACCAGCAAAAACTCTAGCTCCCAACTCGCCTCGCAAGGTTTAGCTACCACTCTCTTTTCAAGTTGGGTATCCCAACTCTCACAAGAAAAAATAGTCAAAGGAATTCCTGTAACATCCCGCTCTTGCGCACACCTGATGCGACTTATTCTTTGAGGACACTTGCATGAAAGTGATCTGGTTCATTATATGATTGATTCTTTCGCTTATGGATTATGATGATGTTGTGGATATGAAGAAATGTTATTTGATTATATACGTGTCGACATGTGCTATTGATTAGTTTCTCCTGAGTGTGTAGGCCTCTTGTCAAGTTAGGGATTTTGATGGCATCGATGGACCTCCTTGGACTCTGGAATGAGTCAAGGAGTGGATTTTTTATGGTTTACGTATTTATGTTATTGCATATGTGACATATGACTGGTATATTATGATGTTGTTTGTGGATCGTTGACATGTTCGTTGATGGATGCAAGCTGAAGATAGATTGCTAATCAGACTCACATTTGGAGTAAATGGATCATGCATGAAAATAAGAGATATTGAGGGAGAGGTGTGGCAGCAACCCTTCCACAGCCTACTAGCACTCTCGTCGTGGCTCGAACTGTAGGTTAACGATTACCTAGTTCACGAGATCCACATTGTCGTGAGGGAAGACTAAGACAATCGCTCATGAAGATTCTAAAGGGCGTGCAATAAGGCAGGTTCCTTATTCCTTAGAAGCCCTTAATCTCCCAAAAGGTCTCCCGATGGAGTATTGACTCTAAGTTCGGGCGTCTACCAAAATCAGTCAAAAGGAGAGTGGCACCCTTGGAGCACGTAGTGCATCTTGAAGGGCATGTCACATGAATGAAACATGGATAAAGGCAAGTGGAATCCTTGGAGCACGTAGTGCATCCTGAAGGGCACGTCACGATTTGTTTTTTAACACTGGTGAATTAATGAACCTAGGTGCCTAGAAAACATTATCTTATTTGGACATGGTCAACTTTTAANAGTTTGTCCGAGAAATGTGGGACTAACCTATGGTTGAGAAACCACGACTCAGGGGAATCTAAGCCATCAAAATCACTTGGGGATCGTACCCAGCCTGATCCACACCAACCCTTAACATGGTTGGATTTTTTGTCCCCGCAGGTTTCGAACCGATGACTTTAACATCATAAGGTACCTTAACAACACACTCTGCCACTGACTATCCTACACCTCAGGGACTAAAAATTTGAAGGACATGGGGGTGGGATTTGATCCACTTATGTGTGCATGGGTCATGATACCATTTAATATAGTATCTCTTGGTGCAACCACACGTTTGACCACTACCTCAAGGTGCCCCCATGGCTTCAAGTTAGGCCCTCACAGGAATTGAACCTTGCCCAATGGTGAAAAACTCCTCGCTTTCCACCATTCGATCCAACCCCTTTGGGCTCCTTAAAATAAATGTTGTATCAATAAATCTTATTAATTATAAATTTTCCCTAAAAAAAAATGTTAAGCCTAGTGAAATTAAAGCCTAGGTCTAAATAGGGTATGAGGTCTAAAAATTAACTAATCCATTAATAAATGGGGGGATAGATAAAAATCAAAATTAGAATTTAAAGGAGAATTAAATTATCCAAAATTTAATTGTTGTCTATGTGCAAAACTTGATAATTCCTAACTTAGGAAAAATAGGGAAATTAAATGCAAAAGGAATGTGGAACGTAGAAGGGAATATAGCCTATAGAAATTTCCAAATTCGAACTCAACTAAGATTTGAGAAAGGCGTCAGACATTAAGGGAATGTGAGGGAATAAAGGGACATCGAGGAGCTCTTTTAGAAATGCTTTTAGGTGGGTGAGGGAAATTGGCAAATTAATTTAATTAATTAAAGGATATTTTGGTGCAACTAAGGGATCGGGTGACAAGTGTACGAGGGAGAATTTTTACTAATTAATTTTTAATAAAACGAATTTAATGTGCAAATGGAAGTGTCACTAAGAATAACTCTATAAAAGAAATGGGAGAGAAGGAGTATGGATCACGACTGGTAGGTGAAAGGTTACGCTGCCGATATTTTTCTTGACTGATTTTTCTTATGGGAGTTGGGATGCCCAGCTCAAAAGGGAGTGGTAGCTCGGTCTTGCGAGGCAAGCTGGGAGCTAGATTTTTCTCTGGTATTTTGTGTGTGTGGCCCCTTTGCGGCTCGGGGGCTCAGAGGGAAGAATATTACCCCTAGCGTTGGCTGGGAGGTACAGGTGAGGTCTCATCGATTAGCAAGCAGGAGAGAGGTGGATCGCCAGTAGCGGAAGAAAATCAACAAGTTAGCGTTGGTTCTAGTATTCCATTGAGTTTTGCTCCATGTTGATTTAGTTTTGTTGTTCAAATCGGTTTATTGGTTAAATGGTTTTATTATTTCATGTTTGATTCCTTGGATAAATTTTTGTATAAGGATATGTTGTGTATGTACTAAGTATTTTACAGCCCTTAAGATTAATTAATCATTGTGTTGATTGGGTCTTTTATATACCTCCCATAAGATTAATTCAATGTTGTGTTTATTATATTATATCACTACCAATCTACTGAAGTTGAACAAAAGGTTAATAAGTGCAAAGAAGAGGTTTCATTTCATTTTGTGTCATATGCATTCTATCCACCATGTTCTAGTTTGCTTGAGTAGTATAATGAAGGATTGCAATAATGTTTATTATGGATTTAATTAGGCCCTATATTATTTTTGTTCTCGCAAGATTGATTTAATTTCGTTCATCAACCATGCATTTGATTTAACATATTTTTGCATAACATGAAAGTTTCCAATGTCGCTTAATAAATAATTGGACCAGATATAGTAAACATGAAACTAAGGTATGTCATTGTTAAAAATATTCGAGTTGTAAGTTAAAAAAAAAACAAATTTGACATCAGACTTGAGAAGCGAAGGTTGTCCCTTCAAACTTTTGCGATTTATGTCGTCAATCTGTACCTGGACTTAAGAGAAGCGTACACCTCACAGTTTTGAATCAAGAAGCATTTGCATGTTATCTACTCCCAGATATAATTATACATTTATTTCAACCAAGCTAAACCTTGCCCCTCTGTGTGTTTACTCTTTTGTTCATGCCTAACATAGATTACTCCTCGCAAGTTACAGTAGTGGGTGCAGTCGAGAGGTCTCTCAAGTTGAAGTTTATAAAAAGGGTAAATTCCAACAGAGCCCAAGAAAATGTGATCGAAGTTAGAGGGATGACTCCCCGTTGCTTTTGAAAACGATTAAAACTTGTACAACCACAAAATCGACCTCTTAACTCTGAGTGTGGGTGGTGTGTTTCCCTGTGTTTGAGGGAGGAAACCTCAGCAATTTTTGGGCGTATTCCTGCTCGAATTCATGTTTCTCTACTACATTCCTCCTTGTTCCTCCTCCGTTAAACTAAACTATAGACCTCCCTTCAAGTTGTTGTCACTAGTACATTCTAGGTAACTCAAACTACGAGCGCTCTTCCAACCTTATAAATTTTAAATTAATAAATACATCTTTAGGGTACAAGTTCATATCATGTGCGCCACTTCCCCTTGAGATTCGATGTTGCATATTAATCTAACGAATCAACCTGGGTTTTCATAGTAATCTGTGAGATGATAAATTTGGCTTTATGTCTAGAATGAATGATGAGTGGGATAATTCGTTAGATGCCTCCAGTTATTTTTATTTACCTCCTCATTGTTGAAGAAGTCCCAGGAGTTGCTTTGATAGTTGATCCTCTTTTTCTTCCAGCTCTACAACTACGTGTAGCTGAAGGAGGCTAGGAAGTTTCCCATATTGTTTACTCCAGTGTCCTTTTTTTTAGTGATTGGGGGTTTCTCTCCTCGGCATGTAGAGAAAAGCGCCCAACGATTTCTCTCCCTAACCCTAGCATTTGCATGGTCATCCCTGGTGATTGTCTCTACGTGACCTAGAGCGCATTTATTTATTCCTTCCTCCTCCACGAGTCACGCCTTCTCCCAATAGATTGGACTGCAATTTCTACGTTTTTCCCTTTTATTTAGGCGTGGAAAAAATTCTGCCAGCCAGGCGCAGTTCTGTTACCTACGATATAAGTTGTATTACTTGAATAATGAATTAGGAATAAATTTGATTTTAACTTTATTTTCAGTTTTCCTTAACGCCTATTTCCTTGATTCTTTAATTCAGAATCCTTAATTATTACGCTCTCCCTTTTTGGGTAATATAATCGTTGTCTCGTTGCGCCTCACGTACACTCGGTTTAAATTTTTATCTATGAATTTTTATTTCTTACAAGGGTTGAGCTCATCTAACTACCCTTACTTGGACAATTGTTGAACCTTCCTTCTGGTTTTCTGAAGTGAAACCTCGACATTCTCCCTTAAAGCCCTTCGCCAACACATCTAAACCTTGCGCCTTCATCAGAACTCTCTCCGGTTTCAGACCCATGTTGCTTAAAACTGGAAGACCCTTTTTTAAAAAGTGTATGTGCATAATGGTATGTGAATTTAGGGTTAATCTCTGGATTTGGGTGCGTGTACCACGATCCTTAGGCTAGATGGGGATTTTCATTCCTTTATTTAAGAGTACTTGCTCATTGGATGATCTTTATGAGAGGTAAGGTGTGCAAGAATATTTTGGTGATAATTTTTGACAAGTTAATAACCCTTCTTATTACTCTAGTAAGGCAAACTTTTAAGCAAGACGATTCTTACCCTCACATTTAACTATATCCTTCCTTGAGTTGATCCTCGTCCCTTCTATCTTTTAGTAAGGCTGAATGGTTTTCTAGGAGGGAAAGGATTGAAATTTTACTTCTGTTAAGTTACCTCTATTAATGAAACTATTCCCTTGGGAGGGTTTCACGTAGCATAATTTAGGAATGATCGAATCAACGACAAGAAGGCTCTCACGCCCTAATCTTGAGAATGTAAATATTGAAATTGTTTTTCTTGTGCATCTAATTAAGATTGACCCCGAACTACTTCAGTAACTAATATACTCTTTCTCCACTAGAGATGAGATTGAAATAAGGGTTGATAGATGAAATTCAATTTGACGAAAGGTTGTTTTAGTTATTTACTTCCTGCGCAATAAAATTTTCCTACCCACCTTGGGGTAAATGTTGAATTGTATTGTTGACTACACTGCGCCATAACTAATGTCATGGTATGACTGATTTAGAACTATTATTCTCTGAAGTCTTGATTATTTGATGTTTAGGATTGACTACATCTTCATCTAGGCCTTAACTTAATCGATAATTACTTGTGTTGTGATATATATATATGGCTAGGTGTGGAAGGACATGCGCGTAGTTACTTGACGCCCTAAAATTTAATGAATTTTTTCCTCACGAGCATTGATTTTATGTTGGTGACTGATGATTTTGGAAGTTAGATTTGTGTGTGCTTCGAACAGTTTATGTTGATGAAGGATTGTTTGAAAGTTAGAGTTCTTGTGTGCATGGAATAGTTAACACTGTTGGTTAGTCGCTTAGGATTGATTTCTCGCGCCATGAATTAATGTTGATGTGTGATGTTATCTCATGATTATCCTTATGAGATGAATGGAGTGATACATGATTCTTGTTGTTTATACGATGTTATTAATTATGCATTTATGTGTTGGGTTGTTGATAATTATTATTTTAATACAATGATGTGTGTGTCCTGGTTCGTTGCGACGAGGTGTCGTCATGGGGTTGTACTGGAATATTAATGCATTATTTTTGTTTCGTTAATATATGTGATTGATGTGTTGACGATGTTGACTAATTATTTGATGTTTTAATTGTCATAGCAAAGATTTTAAAAAACAATTGACCGGTTGTTCGTCGCTTGGTGATCGTAACGACGAGGGTCATTACAATTCTGGTAGCATAACCTTACGCGTACTAGTAGTTACCATTCCTCTTCTTTGCCATTACTTTCATAGATTTATTCTTAGTGACCACTTTCCAATTGCACATTAAATTCTTTCTATTAAAAATTAATTAGGAAATACTCTCCCCGGTACACTTGTCACCCGATCCCTTAGTTACACCATAAATTCATTTATTTTATTTAATTAAATGTCATTTTCCCTCGCCCATCCTAAAAGCGCTCCTAAAAATGCTCCTTGTTGTCCCTTTATTCCCTCAATTTCATTTAAAGACTAACGTCTTTCTTAAAACTTCGTTGAGTTTTATTTAGGAAACTTCTCTAGACTAGATTCTTTTCTATGTTTCCACATTCCTTTTTGCATTCATTACCCCTTTTTGTCTAAGTTCCAAATTAGCATGTATTGCACATAAACAATAATTAATTCTTAGATAAATCATTTCTCTTTTAAATTCTTAAATTGATTTTTCTTCATACCCTTTTTATTAATTGATTATTTAGTTTTTAGTCTTCTTACCCTATTTAGACCTAGGCTTAGAAATTTTTAGTGAATTTTATAATTAATAAAATTTACTCATTTAACATTTATTTTAAGGATGAATATGTCAAAACAAAATATTGTTTTCTAGGCACCTAGGTTCATTAACTCACCTTTATTAAAAATCACGACGTGCCCTTCAAGATGCACTATGTGCTCCAAGGGTGCCACTCGTATTTATTCATGTTTTATTTATGCGGCGTGCCCTTCAAGATGCACTACGTGCTCCAAGGGTGTCACGTGCCTTTGACTAATTTTGGTATTTTTCCAACCCTTGGAGTCAGTACTCCATCAGGCGACCTTGTGAGAGACTAAGGGCCTCTAAGGAATAACGACCCTGCCTTATTGTGCGCCCCTTGGAATCTTCATGAGCGATTGTCTCAGTCTTCCCTCACGACATCATGGATCTCTCGAACTAGGTAATCGTTAACCTATAATTCGAGCCATGGTGGGAGTGCTAGTAGGTTGTGGTAGGGTTGTTTCCACACCTCTCCATCAATATCTGGTTGTTTTGTATGGCTCCATTAGTATCTGGTTGTTTTATATGGCCCCATTACTCCTAATGTGAGTCTGATTAGCAAGAAATCGTCAGCCTTCATCCATCAATGAAACATGTCAACGATCCATAAACAACATCATAATATACCCGATCATAGGTCACATATGCATAAATAGAAATATCCAAACCATATACAGTCCACTCCCTGACTCGATCTAGAGTCCAAGGAGGTCCACCAATGCCATCGACATCCTCAATCTATCAAGTGTCCTACACACTTAGGAGAAACCTGTCAATAGCACATGTCTATACATAAATAACATAACATAACATCATAATCCACCATCTCATCATCAGAATCCATAAGGGAAGCAAACAATCATATAATGAATTGGATCACTTGCACGCATGTGTCCTCAAAGAACAAGTCAAATCATGTGCATGCAAGAGCGGGATGTTACACCATATCTTGAGAGATTGAATCGCATACGAAATATTTCGCCATCACTCATATTACCCTCCATATCACAACTCTATATAACAGAACTCAAGAATGGAGAATACCCACTTTGCAAAGAGTCAAGTTATGAAACATAGACCATGGGGTTAGAGAATTTAGTAGACGACGACCCCCCAGAACTAGACCTTCAGATATTAGAAACGGATCAGCCATCTTGGTCACATACATCAAAAGAAGAAATTTTCCATCTCATAAAGGCACGAATGCTCCCCTGCGGCCTCAACTGATTAACTCTTAGAGGAAACAGAGCATTTGACAATCATCCCAACGAATGGTGACGGAAGCCACAGTCTAGTTCGAGTTACTTGAATAGAACGCAGAAAAAAAAAATGTCAAAAGATCGCTTCAAGTAACACTTTTGTGCAAGAAGAAATGAATGTGGACTCAAAACCTGGGATGCTTCCAAAATAAGGCCTTCAGTCAATTCAGAAGCAGTAAAAAGGGGATGGATCGCTTACAGGCAGACAACATATTCAACCCAACAAGCATAGAAATGTGACCAACATAGTTAGTTCCACATAAAAGAAGACACAGATGACTCAACCAGTAGCAAAATTCCAAGCGAATCAGATTGGTCGAATGCAGCACCTTAAGTCGGTCAAGCACATGAAATTTTGTCTCCTTGTACTTCAACTTTTCTTCCTCTCTCCATCTTCTTCTCAATATTGTAATCAAGTTTTGTAAAGTTAATTTTTTATACTCCCCCCTTGCTCGAGACGAACAAGGAATTGAGGTGGGGGAGATGCTATAGGGGTTAGTCGACTCTGTCGACTAGGCCTGCCGGTCGACTGACGTAGTCAGAAATGTAAGTCGGTTGAAGTATCTGATAACCAACTGACCCAAGCAATTAAGTAGTTACAACTGCTTGGTAACTAGACATATATGAGTATAAATAGACAAGCACATAGAGACTTTGATAACTCTATGGGAGAGATTGTATTCATCATATTGTATTGTCATATCCTTTAATAAACATGGATCTTTGGGCTCTCACTACTTATGTATGTCTTTGTCTATATCTATATGCATGTATCTTCATTGTTGCTTATATAAGGACTACCGGTAACTCTCTCTACGTTCCCCTAAATTACAACACCTATATTTAAATGGATAATTATCAACTTATTTATTAAAGATTAGACTTATTTAAAAAGCTTTATAAAAATGTCTCATTCTTCTAAAACTCCATACTAAAGATTACATTCCTATGCTTTTATCATTTACTTATTTCTTTGTCCTAATTTTAACTCCAACCAACTAACAACCCAATTAAGAACTACAACTCAATTAAAACAATGTCGAATATTATTATTTGTTAATTATACATCCCAATTAAGAACTACAACTCAATTAAAACAATGTCGAATATTATTATTTGTTAATTACACATCATTTTCATTTTTTATTAACTATAATTAATATTATATTAAATAATATTCACTTACATATTATTTTTAACTTTTATGTAATTATAATTAATTCACACAATTTTTTATACTTTTATCTTTTTTTATTTCAATTAAAATGATGTTAATATTATTTTTTTTTAATTACACATCATTTTTATTTTGTGTTAACTTTATTTAATTATATTGAATAATATTAAAATGATATGCACTTATTGTTACATATCATTTTAAACTTTTATGTAAAAGTAATCAATTCACACACAATTTTGTATCATTTTAAATTACATTATTATAAATGTTTAAAATCCTTACAATGATATCATAAAAGTATGTTTTTTCTTCATTATAAGTTATTTTCAATTACAGTATTATGAATGATATCATAAAGTAGGTTTTTTACTTCATTATAATTTTATTTTCAATTACATTATTATGAATGTTTAGAATCATTTTTATTCATTACATGTCATTTTCAATTACATTATTATGAATTACATTATTATGAATGGTTAGAATTTTTAATTTTTATATAAAATTATAATTAATATTATTTATAATGATATTAAAATGATAATCACCTTTTAATCCATATCATTTTTAACTTTATGTTTACATTATTATGAATGTTTGGAATTTTTTTTTTATATAAAATTATAATTAATATTATTTATAATGATATTAAAATAATAATCATCTTTTATTCCACATCATTTTTAACTTTATGTAATCATAATTAATTGACATGTTTTTTATAATTTTGAATTACACATGTTTAGACTCTTACCTCAATTTATGTTGCATTGAATTTAAAAATATGAAAAATTGTTTTTTTATAATTTTGAATTACACACATTTTTAACTTTATGTTTACATTATTATGAATGTTTGGAGATTTTTTTATATAAAATTATAAATTAATTTTTTTTTTTTTTTTTTTAATATATTTTTTATATGTATTACATATAACATAAACATCTTAATCATTACTAAATCATGAATTATTGACATATTTTTATAATTTGAATTACATATGAATCATCTTTTATTCTACATCATTTTTAACTTTATGTAATCATAATTAATTGACATGTTTTTTATAATTTTGAATTACACATGTTTAGACTCTTACCTCAATTTATGTTGCATTGAATTTAAAAATATGAAAAATTGTTTTTTTATAATTTTGAATTACACGTGTTTAGACTCCATACCTCAATTTATGTTGCATTGAATTTAAAAATTAATAAATATGAAAAATATTTAAAATGTTCATTATATATTTATGTTTACATTACTTTATTTCATTATGATATATGTTTAATAATTGCATACATTTTTCATATTATAACAGACATGATTGCAATGTAATATAGATTATAATAATGACCACGTCACTTACAATGGGATGACGTGATGAGTATGATCACAACCTTTGTCTCATCTATAATAAGTTTTTAATGAATTTATCTCAACTTTATTTCAAAAGGCTAATCCCACTTTTTTTCTTAATCGGGCGACACATTGAAACAAACTCACACGAAAACAACCCCTTCCACTTCAGTGGTGCCTCGCTTTATGGATACACAATAATATACAGACAACAAGGGACCATAGAGAAACATTATAATTCTTTCATACCATCATGAAATGGCATGGCCCCATGGGTTTTATATAATGTAATAAATTATTGGATTGAAACTCTTCCCTTCATTCATAAAGGGCTTGAAAGTTTATTAAAGTTCATGCATGCTTTATTATCTGCAAAATTTATTTCAACCTTGGACCCTGCAATTAACCAACATTATGTCGGTGAGAGGAGTAGCTTTTCATGACTCATTACTACTTTGAAATCCCTTATATTGAATTCTTGTTTACAGGAGAAAACAAAACTAATTGAAATGTGTCAACTAGCAACATTGGTGACTCATAGGGATTCCAAAATACTAGCCTAGTACATCATGCCATTACTGCCACATTTGTTTAGTCATATCAAATGGAAGACTTAGGGATTAGGAAATGTTATGGATAGATGTCTCACAAAGTACAATGTAGTTTTTCTAAATAGTGTAGGCCAAATGACATATAAATTCTCATTTTTGAATATTTCAATTTAGAAGGAACATGAAGAGACTTATGCTGGGTTAGATAATGTATTGTAGATTTGGTATGGAAAAGTAAAAATATAGTTTCATAGGTTGATTCAAATCTTATACTATTTTAATTTAGAATAATCACTTGGAAATTTAAATTCAGATAGTGTATAGTGTTTAGAATTTTAAATTTAGATAATGTTATGAAAATATTTTGGAAACTTGGTTTCAATTTAGAAATGTCACTAAAAATATTTATGCTTAATTATATAATGTTTTGGAAATTTAATATGGAAAATGTAAAAATAGTGTTTTATAGGTTGGTGCAAATTTAATATCTATTTTAATTTAGAAGGATTACTAATAATCTTAGATTTATATAATGTTATAAATATATTTTGGAAATTTGATATAAGAAAAATTTTAAAATGTAATTTTTAAAAGATAATATAAGTTTAATATTTGTTTTTATTGGTAATGGTTTGAATGTGAGTTATATGTAATGGAGAACAAGGTATATAACCAATAAAAATATGGGTTATATATAATATGGATAACAAGGTATATACAACTCATATGAATGTGGGTTGTATGTGATATGGAGAAAAGAGATACAATTCATATGTGCAAATCACTTGGTTTCATCATAAAGTAAATTGATGGATATAATTAGATTATGAATTTTAAAGAGAATGAATTTTGTGAATAACAATAAAAAAAATCAAATTTTATAAAATAATTTTTTTAATTATTTAAATAAATTTAATTATTTAGTAATTATCTTTCTCATATTTAAAAAAATTCTCAAATATATCATATAAATATCTTTATTTTAAGAAAATCTAAGTTAGTTAAGAGGACCTGATACATGTAATTTGTATAAGATTTGAGATGATTATTATTAATAAAGATTCATTTTAATTTTGAATTTATTAAACATCGAGAAGAATTAAAAATAATAATAATTATTTGTTTTGACTAAATAGAATACTAGCTAGTGAATTGAACTTAGTGAACTCAACATTGGGAATTGAATTATTGTACTCAAGTGCTAAAGAACCCAAGAGTGACACAATTCCAATGCCTTAAAGTTTACATGGCACTATAGTGGTGGAAGTATCATTGGTTGAAAGAGAAAGTTGTCACTGATAAGAATTGTACATTGAAAGCCAATTCCCTTGTGCAACATGATAAGGGTGATGTAAAAATGTATAGAAAGAGATAATGAGAGATGGGAATATCAAATATGCTTGTTATTTATAGTTACCCACAATTCTACGTAATAATTATTCATATAGAAATTGTTTATATAACATAAATATATATCTATATCTTTATACTAAAATAAATATATGACATAAAAATGCGGTATCATTTTGTATAATAAAAAGTTCATCATCTAAAAGAAAAGATTTGCATATTTGTTTTGTAATTAAATATTTTCAATTCAATTAAAATATGAGTAGATATTCACTATTACTATAACTATAGACATTTTAGTTTGTCAAAAATTAAAAAAGTAATGTAAATATAAATGTAGTGAATATGGTAAATTGTGATTTAATCAGAACTCAACTCTAAGTGTGATTGTATATATGTTAAGTGTGGGAATTTAATATAGCTTAGTAGTTAATGTCAGAATGAGTTAATAAATGGACAAACTCAACCTCTTCATTGACTTTATTTTTTTCCGATGAGGTAAAGTTCTACTTTTTTTCACTAAATTTTTTCAAAATTCCAGTGATTTGGGTCATCTTAAAATGGGCCAAAACCTCTAAGAGGAAATTTCCATGGTCAAATTTCTAAATTTCTCATTAATAAGATGGAACTATAACTTTTAGGAGAATTCCTCTTAGATTTTTGGAAGAAGTTTCACCCAAAAGGAGTTGAGTTTGTCCAATTATTAACTTACTTTATTAATGTCATTTTTTTTATTTTGTTCCATTGACACAATTAAGATATATTAGTTATCTTTATATAATATTATGTTTATAAATATATGCAAAATGACTTGATATTTAGTTGATTAACATACAAGTTTAATACATTATCTATATTATTGTTATTGAAATATCTAAAGTTGTTAATTGATATTTAATAAACATTATGTATAGAAATCTTAGAACAGAAAAAAGATATGGGTTACATAATGGTGATTCTGATCATGTGTATTGTATTGCGTTTTATTGATTGTTGAATATGACATTTGATATCAATTTGATAGTGTTTGATATTTTGTGTATGCTTATTGTTTGGTGCTAGCATATATACATTTTTAATTAATCTTTTGGATAACTAAGTTTGCATGTGCATTTTTGTAGCATAATAACTAAAACCTTGCAATGAATATAGTCTTCAATTTGCAAATATTTACTTTACTTGTTTATTTTTCAAAAAACTCATGTTGTGGTTGACCATTCTATGATATGTGACTCATATCATGCCTTGATGCAACAAAGGTTTCAAAGAAAATTAAATACAAGTTTGTCATTTATCTTTTTACATGATCAGGTAAGAAACCTAGTAAGAAACCCACCACTAGTTACAACTATGTAATGAAGTTATTGTAAAGATTAGCATAAGGATGTCATTTCTCTTAGGTAAGAAACCCACCACTAGTTACATCAATGTAATGAAATCATTGTAAAGATTAGCATAGGGATTATAGATACCTACTTAATCCTACCATTATTAACTTTGTAGTAATGTCATTGCAATTTGTATAAATAATTTCAACCTGAACTTATTTGGGATGATAATATACATTAATATCTATATTAATATGAAAATTTCCTTCTCATTTAACTTTTTTAATATACAAACATTTATTTAAACATTATTTAAATGTTAAATGCTTTCATTAAATAAATTTTTATTGTTATCATAATTTTTTAATATATAAATAGTTATTCAGGTCACTCGTTTTTTTCAAAATTTGGGTGATCTAGGTCATCTTAAAATGGGCCAAAATATCTAAGAGAAAATTTTCATGCTCAAAGTTCTCATCAATAAGATGGAACTATAACTTCTAGGAAAATTCCTCTTAAATTTTATGAAGAATTCCCACCAAAAAGGAGTCGAGTTTGTCCACTTGTTAACTTACTTCATTAATGTCATTGTTAATTTTGTTCCATGACACAACTAAGATCTATTAGTTTTCTTTATATGATATTGTTCTTATAAATATATGCAAAGTGACTTGTTGATTAACATGCAAGTTTAATACATTATATATATTATTGTTATTGAAATATGTAAAGTTGTTAAATGATATAACAATATTAGAAAATAAAAAAGATATTAAAATAGGGATCAAACATTTGAACACAAATTTAATAGGGTTACATAATGGTGATCCTTATATTAATTGATTGTTAAATATGACATTTTGTTTGATACTTTAGGCATGCTTACTATTTAGTGCTAGCATATATACCTTTTAACTAAGTTTTTGGATAACTAAATTTTGCATGTGCATTTTTGTAACATAATAACTAAGACCTTGTATCAAATAGAGCCTACAATTTGTAATTATTTACATTAAGTTTATTTGTCATAGAAAGCATGTTGTGGTTGACTAAGCATTATGTTGTTAACATTTGCATTTAGTGTTTTCAATTGTTTGAATTTAATATGAATTTTATATAATTAAAAACAAATTATTATATAAAGAAGATGTTTTTGGATTTTTTATATTTATGCATGTATTATCAATTATTTAATATTATTATAATTAATTATATATATATATATATTGTGTATATATTTTTATAATACTTAAATCATCAATAATAATTAAAATAATATTTAATAATGTTAAATTTATCAATTATACATTATAATTGAAATAATATTTAATAATGTTAAATTCATCAATTATACATGGTAACGTGTAGTATAGTAAAAAACAAAGTAAAGAAATACTAGCATGCAACAATGTCACCAAGTTCATACATATAAATCATCAATCATAATTGAAATAATACTTAATAATGTTAAATTCATCAAATATGCATGGTACCATGTAGCATAGCCCAAAACAAAGAAATGCTAACATGCAAATCCAACTTGATAAGTATAAAAGACTTGACTTGTAAAAAAAAAAAAAAATTAAAGTTTAGAACAAATCCAATATCTATTTATATTAGTAATTGTTTGAATAGAGATATATTGGTAAGTAGTCAACAATGTTATTATATATATATATAACATGGTTGACTATTTACTAAAATAAAATAACATAAAATAATAGTGTCGACTAATAATGTTGTTATATATATATAACATGGTTGACTATTTACTAAAATAAAATAACATAAAATAATAGTGTTGACTAATTCTATATATTATAAATGTGTGATAAATTTGTTAAATAAATTATTATTTTTATTGATATATAAGTTTATATTTTCATGTCTTAGAGGTGTAGGATAGTTGGTGACAAAGTGTGTTGTTAAGGCACTCTTTGATGTTAAAGTCACTGGTTCGAAACCTGTGGAGACAAAAAATCCAGCTATGTTAAGGGTTGGTGTGGCTCAGGCTGGGTGTGATCCTCAGGTGATTTGGACGGCTTAGATGCCCCTGAGTCATGGTTTCTCAACCACAGGCTAGTCCCGCAAGTCGCTGACAAACTAGCAAAAAAACAAAAATTACACTTTCATGATTTTTTTGATATATAAATTTTTATTTATAATCTTTTAGCATATGATCTAAATGCTTGCGATATCATTGACTAAGGAATTGTGATGTTAGCAGTTGGATCTAGTATTGTATATTGTTTGAATTTTAATATTGATTCATGTGAATGATAATAAATGATTATATATTGGGAATTTTTGTGATTGTTAATTATTGAACATTATTCGTATTACAATTACTTGTGTGTGTATTGTGTATATATTTTTATAATAGTATTTAATAGTTTCTAAATTATTAATAATAGTTGGAATGGTATTTAATGGTGATTTTCATAGCATATATTACAATAAGAAAAAAAAAAAAAAACATGCAACAAAATTAATATGAGAGACATAAAACTTTAGTAAGACCTAACATGTAAATACTAAAACATATAGTTTTATAGGTTGGTACAAATCTAATATGTAATCTTACTAGCCAATGTTTGAAAGTTGGATGTATGTAATCTTGAGAACCAGGGACACAACGCATGTGAAAGCCACTTAGTTTCACCATAAGACACAATAATGGATAGAATTAGATTGTGAATTTTAAAGTCAATGGTAATGGTATTTGTGAATAGTAAAGAAAAAAAATAAATCAAATTTTATAAATAAATAAAAAAAAAATTAATTAAACTTTATAAAACAATTTTTTTACAAGTTAATTATTTAGTAATAGGCTTTCTATATTCAACAACCATGTCAAATATATTTATAATATAAAATTATATTAAGTATGTTGTATTATGAAAACCCTTAGTTTAAGGAAAGATAAGTTGGGTAAGGGGATTTGTTACACTTGTATATATGCCTTGAAATGATTATTACAAATATAATTTTATTTTGATTTTGGATTTATTAAGTATCAAGTAGAATAATAATTGTTTGTTTTTATTAAATGGAATCATAAATGGTGAACTTAGTGAGGTCAACAATGGGAATTGGGTAATGGATGATTATACTCAAGTGATAAAGAACCCAAGAATGGTATAATTACAATGCATCATGGTACTATAGTGGAGGAAGTATCATTGGTTGAAAAAGAAAGTTGCCAATAGGAATTGGGTAATGGATGATTATACTCAAGTGATAAAGAACCCAAGAATGGTATAGTTACAATGCATTAAGGCTTACATGGAACTATAGTGTAGGAAAATCATTGGTTGAAAGAGAAAGTTGCCAATAATAGGAATATATTTAAAGCCAACCCCATGTGCAAAGTGGCAAAGATGGTGTGGAATATATAGAAATATAAAATTAGAGATGGGAACACCTAAATTGCTCCTTATTTATGGTAAACACAATAATTGATTTTGTTGCAATAACATATATATAATGAATTTTATTAATATTTTATGATGCAAAATTTGTCACAAATTAAACGATTCCAATACACCGAAAAATAATTTATTTTGAAATTATTTCTACAACATAAATTCATTTCTATATATTTATACCAAAATAAATATACATTATAAAATAATTTTTATTAATTAAATAAATAAATAAAAAATTATGGCTTGTGTTGCATTATAACATATATAATATATTTAGTAAATAATTTATGATCCAAAATTTGTTACAAATTTAAAAAAATCAAATATACCTAACAATTATTCAATTAAAAAAAGATTACTATATAAATATCACTCTATATTTTTATAGCTAAGTAAATATATGGTATATTTTTTTTATTAATTTGCATTATAAAAAAATTCTATCTTTTATATGTTTTTTTTATTAATTATTTCCAATTTAATTAGTAGATATTCACTACTACAATCAAATATATCTAACCATTATTCATTTTAAAACAAGTTTACTATAAATATCACTCTATATTTTTACATCAAGTCCTTTGTCCCACAAACAAGAGGATCTCATACACCAATTTGATGTGACTTGGCCGTGAACTTAAAAATAGATTATTATTATTATTATTAAATATATGGCATATTTTTTTATTAATTTGTATTATAAAAGTTTTCCATCTTTTATATGTTTTGTTATTAATTATTTTCAATTTAATTAATTGATATTCATTACTACAATAGATATTTTAGTCTATCTATATTTAGAAAGTTGTTGATATTAAATTTAATGCACATAATAAATCATGATTTAGGCAAAACTCAATTTTAAGCATGGTTATTTATATTTGAATATAACTAATATAACTTAATAATTAATGACATTTTTAATATTTTCCATTAATATAATTAAAATCTACTATCCATTTTTATGGAACGAACTAAACATAAGACTTTTTTATTTTTTTGCAATTACCACAGCTATGCAATTGTTGGTGAAATTGCAATTTTTTATTATTCTAATTGAATTTTTGAATGTATAGAGAGATCCAATGCCTTAAAAAACCCATAATCCACCAAGATTGTGCAAACTCAACAACTGATATTTGCAATTTCAACAATTCTTTTAAATTTCAAACTGGATTTTAAGCAAAACTAGTCGAAAAGCATTAATGAAAAATGTTTTAAAAAATAAATATTTAAACTACATGATATTTATGTGATGTTTTTATAAATAGATACAAAGTGACTTGAGAGGTAGAAAATCATGCCACTTTCATACATTCTCTATATTATTTTTATTGAAATATGCAAAGCTATCGAATACTATTTAATCCATCTATATGTAAAACATATAAATATGAGAAGAGGTGAAAAGATAGTGAAATATGGATCGAACATTGCAGACAAATTTGACTAGGGTTATATAGTGGTGATCCCTATCATGTGCATTGTATTTTGACAAATTGATTGTCATATATATCATTATATGTTGACTTGGTTGTGTTTTCTATTTTGTACATACTTATTGTTTGGTGTTTGCATCAAGCATATATGTTTTTTAACTAAGTTTTTGGTTAACTAATCTCTACATGTAAATCTTTGTAGCATAATTATCAAATCCTTGTATCAAATGTACCTTGTACTTTGAAAATATTTGTATTGAAGTTTGTTATCTACAAAAGAATGGATGTTTCCATTGATTAATGCATCACATAAGCTTTTGGTTAACTAATCTCTACATGTAAATCTTTGTAGCATAATTATCAAATCCTTGTATCAAATGTACCTTGTACTTTGAAAATATTTGCATTGAAGTTTGTTATCTACAAAAGAATGGATGTTTCCATTGATTAATGCATCGCATGTGCCTCATTTTATGCCTTAGTGCAACAAATCTTTCAAGGAAAAATAAAAGTAAGCCTACCATTTCTTTCTACTTACATGTTTAGGCTTCATTTTACATGAAACCCACCACTCACTACAACTATGTAACAAAGTCATCATAAAGATTGATAGAGTGATAATATATAACTATCTAGGCCTACCATTTGTTAACCTTTTTTTTCCATGTTACAAAGCTTGGGGAAAACCCTTGAGTACTTCTCCTCATTTTGAGGATGGTACCCAAGGTAAAACCTAGATTCGTTGGGGCACAAGGATGGTCAATAACATGGCTCAAAGCCATTACAACAATATATACTTGTTATGAACTCAACATGTCACTTGTGGAAATTAAACTTGGGTGGGGAGGAACAATCATTTCTCTCAACCACCCAAACTAAACCCAATTAACATACCATTTATTAACTTTGTAGTAACAATCCATGTAATTTGTATAAATAAATTTAATTTTATTGATAAATACTAAAAATCCTATGATTACATAAATTTTAATTTGTTTGAGGTAACAGCATTTATCAAATATGGAAATCTTCCTCTCTATAAAAAGTTTTTATTATACAAAAATATATTTGTTTAAGATTATGACATTTATCAACATGGAAATCTTCATTTCCATAAACTTTTTTAATGTATTTATGTTTTCATGAATATCATCTAAATACTTGATAATTTCATTAAATAAGTTATTAAAAATATATTTGTTTAATAATTTCATTAAATAAGTTATTAAAAATATATTTGTTTAATAATTTCATTAAATAAGTTATTAAAAATATATTTGTTTGAGATTATGACATTTATCAACATGGAAATCTTTCTTTCCATAAACTTTTTTAATGTATTTATATTTTCATGAATATCATCTAAATATTTGATAATTTCATTAAATAAGTTATTATTATTAAAAATATATTTGTTTGAGATTATGACATTTATCAACATGGAAATCTTTCTCTTCATAAACTTTTTTAATATATTTATATTTTCATGAATATCATCTAAATACTTGATAATTTCATTAAATAAGTTATTATTATCATTAAAATACAAAATTGCATATAAAATATATATTTATTATTTTTAATATATAACCTAAATGTCTAAACTTCATTAACTAAGAAAGTATGATGTTAGAATTTGGACCTACTATTTTCGTTTGTTTGGATTTAATATGAATTCATGTGAATGATAGTAAATGATTATATAATTATGCATGTGTTAGAAATTATTCAATAATTTTTTCTAACATTTAATTATGTGTGCATTGTGTATATATTTTTGTAATAGTATTGAATAGTTTGTAATTATTAATATTAGTTGAAATGGTATCGAATGGTGTTAAATTTATTGATTATCTTATTATGTGATGTAATGAGAAGAAAGAGTAAATGTTGACTTTGCAACAACACCAATAAAATGAAATGAGACATATAAATTGTAAGAAAAACTTAGTGTTGGAAAACTAAAAAATATATTTTTAAAGGTTGGTACAAATCTTATATTTATTTTTATTAGTACTCATTTGAATGTGAGATGTATATAATATGGATAATAGGCAATTAGGTGTATATTAAGTGGTTGTGGGGAAAGTTGTTACCCTCCTTACTTAGGTTCAAATCTCACTTTATGACATATTTGTTCTTAGTGAACCGATTGTTGTTGAGCTATATCTGATCTATTCATTAGTTGTTGACCTAGCTTTGTTCCCTAAAGAATTTATGGCTTAAATCTTGTGTACCATCCTCCAAATGAGGAGAAGTGTCGAGGAGTTTTCCTCCAAGATATGTTACTTGGAAGAAGAAAAAAATGTGATATGGAGAATGAGGGACATAACCAATGTGCAAGCCACTTAGTTTCACCACAAGAAACATTGATGGATAGCATTAGACTATGAATTTTAAGGACAATGAAGTTTGTGAACAATAAAGAAAAAATCAATAAAACCTTATGAAAAAAAGTTTTGAACCACTTACCTATTTAATAATAGTATTTCTCATAACAAACAATATTGTCTGATATATTAATAATATAAATTTAAAAGTATGTTGTATAGGAACCCTTAGTTTAAGAAAAGGTAAGCTAGGTAAGATTACTTTTCGCATCAATTTACATAAGCCTTGAAATGATTATTAATCACACAGATTAATTTTATTCTTGGATTTATTAAGCATAAAGAAGGAAAATAATCATTTACTTTGATTAAATGAAATCCTAGCTAGTGAACTTAGTGAAGTTAACCATAAGAATTAGATAATGGATTATTGTACTCAAGTGTTAAAGAACTGAAGAGTTACATAATTCCATTGCATTAAGGCTTATGTGGCACTATAGTGGAGAAAGTATCATTGGTTGAAAGAGAAATTTGCCACTAATAGGAACTATATATTGAAAACCAACACCCATGTGCAACATGGTAAGTATGTTGTGGAGTGAGTAGGAAGATAGAGGCATGAATGTCTTAATTACTCTTTGTTTGTGATTACACACAATTATTGGTTTTATTTCATTTATCATATATTGTGACGCCCCCTCTGTTATGACTACGAATAGAAAAGCACAATAGGTGGGAAAAAAAAATGGTTTGCATTAGGAAATTAATGTCAACACATAAATCAAGCAATGCATAATAACATGGCATCATGATTAAAGAATTACAAGTGACACACCATCGAAATAAACAACGACGGAACCAATGCATCAACATAAATGATAGTGGCACCTAACCAACACATAAACATAAATAGTGACGTAGTTCAACACATCACAATCACTCAAGAAAATTATAAACAATGATCAACCAGATACTGAATATTAAATGACTACCCGCCCAACCTACCCTGCAAGTTTAGTACCTCCAGGACACATAAGCAACGCTCAAGCCCAGGATTCATCCAATTTATTTTGACCATTTAAGGCCTCAGGGCTGGCCACTGTTCTGAGGAACAAGGAGGTGTCTAGATCCCACTAAGACAATCAAGCCGCAATCAACTAGATCAAATCAATCAACCTAAACATCAATTATTCAAGCGTAAGGGTCATCATCAACTTATCATGTAACATCCCGCTCTGGCGCACTGAGAAAACTTATTCTTTGAGGACACTTGCTCGCAAGTGATCTGGACTTTTATGATAAGAAAAGATTTATCCTTGATTATGATGCAATATGATAGATGACTTGATGTTTTACTGCTTTGAACTGGACAGGTGTTATTGACTCGGTTTTAATGAGTGTGCAGGGTTTTTTTACCTTGAGGATGCAGAGGCATCGACGGGACCCCTTGGACTCTGGATCGAGTCAGGGAGTGTGCTTTGGGGTTGATTGTTTACTGTGATTTTAGTACATTTGATTTGATGATATGATGTGGACATGTTCTGACACGATTGTTGATGATGCAAGTTGACGATAGCTTGCCGACCAAACTCACATATAGAGTAAAGGGGCCACACATGATTTCCAGAGAGGTTGAGGGAGAGGTGTGGACAACAGCCCTTCCACAGCCTACTAGCACTCCCGTTGTGGCTCGAACTGTAGGTTAACGATTACCTAGTTCGAGAGGACCCACGATGTCGCAAGGGCAGATTGCGATAGTCGCTCGCAATGATTCTAAGGGGCGCGCAATAAGGTGGGGGTCGTATTCCTTAGAGCCCTTAGTCTCCCACAATTTCACCTGGTGGAGTGTTGACTCCAGGGGTTATTGATGTCTACCAATTAGTAAAGAGGCAAGTGGAACCCTTGGATCACGTGGTGCATCCTGAAGGGCACGTCGCTCAAAAGAAACACAAGAGGCGAGTGGCACCCTTGGAACACGTGGTGCATCCTGAAGGGCACGTCGTGCAAAAGAAACACAGGAGGCGAGTGGCACCCTTGGGGCACATGGTAAATCTTGAAGGGCACGTCGCACAAAAGAAACAAACGAGGCGAGTGTCACCCTTGGAGCACGTGGTGCGTTCTGAAGGGCACGTCACATTGATATTGATGAAGGAACAAACCTAGATGGCCCTAAGACTTTTAACACATTAAGAAATTCTTAAAACAACTTCCCTAAATAATTGTCGCCCAGTTCAGAATCTAAGTCCTAAGTCTAAAACTTCTCTAGGGTAAAATTTTGT
>SNQJ01S0003895.1:197460-236970 GCA_010110895.2 Picea sitchensis | reverse complement strand
AAAAAAAAAAAAAAAAAAAAGAACTTAGACTTAGGCTTAATTAAATTTTTATTTGCAAAGGCTTAGACCCTTAGGGATTATGATTAACAAATTTAATCCTTAATTAATTAATTAATCGATTGGTCCAACAATGCTCAAGATCTTACAAGGTTAATTATTTGCTTAGGGTTTTCTAGGCTACCTAGATTCATTGACTCAATATTTTTATTTACGTGACGTGCCCTTCAAGACGCACTCTGTGCTCCAAGGGTGTCACTCACCTTTGATTCAAATTTTTAATTACGCGACGTGCTCTTCAAAATGCACTACGTGCTCCAAGGGTGTCACTCGCCTTTGAATGGTTTTGGTAATTGTCCAACCCCTGGAGTCAGCACTCTATTCGGGCGACCTCGTGACAGACTAAGGGCTTCTAAGGAATAAGTACCTTGATTTTTTGTGTTCCCCTTAGATATATTCGTGAGCGACTGTTTCATTCTGCCCTCACGACCTTGTGGATCTCTCGAACTAGGTAATTGTTAACCTACAACTCAAGGCACAGCGGGAGTGCTAGTAGGTTTTGTCATGTATGTTGCCACACCTCTCCCTCAACATCTAGCTTATGTGCATGGCCCCTTTACTCCTTGTGTGAGTCAGATTAGCAAGCAATCGTCAACCTGCATCCATCAACAAAACGTTGTCAATGATCCACAAACAACATCATAATATAATCGATCATATGTCACATATGCATAAATGAAATACTCAAACCAATACAATCCACTCCCTGACTCAACCTGGAGTCCAAGGAGGTCCAGTGATGCCATCGACATCCTCAATCTGTCAAGTTTTATGCACACTCAGGGGAAACTCGTCAATAACATATGTCAATACATAGATATCAAACAACATAAATCATAATCCATCAACATCATCATAAGAATCCATAAGCGAAACAAATAACCATATACTATAACTGGATCACTTGCACGCAAGTGTCCTCACAGAATAAGTCAACATCATGTACTCGCAAGAGTGGGATATTACATATATAATGTATTTAATTTGTGATTTATGATTCAAAATTTGTTAGTAAAAATCACTTAAGGTTACTCAAGTTGAAGTTGTTTTGTGACATAAATATATCTCTATATATTTATACCAAAGTATATATAGTATATATATGGCATACAAAATACTTTATCATTTTGCATAATATGAAATAAAATGATTCATTTTGATATTTATACTAAAATATATATGGTATAAAAAATTCTTTTATCATTTAGCATAGCATAATTTGAAGTAAAAAGGATTCATTTTGATATTAAATATTTTCAATTCAACTAAAATATGAATAGATATTCACTAATACTATAAACATTTAATCAAATAATTTATTTAGAAAAGTCAACAAAATATTAAATTTGCTCCACGTCAAATTTTGATTTGAGCTCAATTCAACTCTAAGCATGGTCCTATATAGCCAAGTGTGGTCATAATTAATATAACTTAATAATCAATGTCATTTTTCATATTGTTCAAGTGTTATTGGTCATATTTATGTGATATTTTTTATAAATATAATCAAAATGATCTGACATGTAATCATTTAACATGCAAGTTTAATACATTAACTATATTATTAGTCTTTGTCGAAGGTATAGAGGGACTATAGCAATTGATAATTCGTTGACTTCATATTAGTTTGTTCTTTGACCATAAATATTTACATAATATCTATTGTTGGAACTAGGGAACTAAAAACATTGATTTTTAGATAATAAAAAGTACCATATATGTCATGATCTAATTGGATAACAGATTGGAGGTCTTATTGTTGGCTTTTCTATTCCCAATGTTTTATATGTTAGCATATCCAAAGTTTTTGATCATATATGAACTTTTTGAATCATATATTTTCTTATGCATTTCTCGAAGGTGGATTAATGCTAGCTTTAGTTCGAATGTTTGTCCTAGCATTTTCTGCTAGCTAAATTTATCCCAATGTTTGATATGCTAGCATATCCAAAGTTTTTGGATCATATAATGTCTCTCTGAGTTGTTATATTATAAAATAATATAATAAATGTTTTTTTGGTACGTAAGAGACCTGCCACACTGCATTCTTTCTTAAATGTTTACAGAGAAGTTATGACAGACTTAAATGTTTACCTAACAGGCTTCACAGCATTAAATGTTTACTTAGTAGGCTTGTTACAGTACATTTTCTTCCGTTTTTTTTATATGCAATGTTCTCTGCAGTCAATGTGGGCAATATTGTTCTTCAACGACATTCTTGGTTCACTGGTTCATGCTTGCTTCTCGCATGTTCACTGATTTATTATTTGTCTGTTGTTGTTGTTCTTGTTTTCTTGTTGGTCATGTTGTAGTTTGCACGTTTGGGGTTCTGCAACCGCGATTGGAACTGCCCTTTTGTCGTTCCCCATTGGCAGGCAGGTTTGGGTGTCGTGTTTATTTTCGCTTGATGTTTGCATCTTGCAGGTGGGAAATTTGACTACTGGGGATGCCTGAGTCGAAATCCTCTTGCAGAACATATTTGTATGTGAGGAGAAAATACAATATCCTTTTTTGATGCATCACTTTTTCTGTGATGGAGGTAGGTTTTGTGTCAAACATTGGCCTTTGGAAGGTCCTCCCAGCTTTGAATTTTACCTGACAGGTCTTACAGCCTGAACTATTTGGTTAACAGATGTGTTGCAATACATTTTCATCCAAATTTTTTGATACAGTCTTGTGTGTAGTGAACTTGGTCAATATTTTTCTTCACCGGCTTTCCTGGTCAATTGGTTAGTGCTTGCTTCTTTGTTCACTGGATGTTGCTTATTTTTTTTTTATTCAACTTTGCAGGGTTCGGGTCCTTCGGCTGCAGTTGGGCCTTTTGGTGCTTCTTAACTGGGTTGTTATTTGTTGCTTTCTCTTGTTTTATTAAGCTTTGCGATGTTGGGGTGTTGCATATGCAGTTGGATCTGTTGTTACATTGTTTTGCAGTTGGCTCCCCAGAAAATACTATTAAGATAAAATAACACGCAAAATTTTGCAGTCGATGTAAATTGCATCTCTTACGGCTTCAACCAGGGTTTGTCGGGCTCCAACTATATTTCATATCTGACGATGTTTTTCCCATGGTTAATGTCTTACTATGGTTTCATAGTTATGAGAGTAAGTGTTGTTGTCTGAACAATAAAGTTCTTATCTCCCTTTATTTTTCCTCTTGTAAACTTTATCGTTTTTACCTTTTGTTCTTCCGCTCTATTATGCGTTTTTGGTTCTATACTTTGCCACGTTTCTATAGTCGCGGCTTCCTGGGGTGGCCAATTGAAAAATCGTCATCTCCATATATATCTTCATATCATGAGTCTGGTCGGCCACCGTTCATTTGCATATTTATCCCATTTCTTCTAAACTTACATGTTTTTCCCTTTTGTTCTTACCCTCTATTATGTGTTTTTGGTTCTATACTTTCTCTCATTTCTGTGCTCGCGGGTTCCCGATGTGGCGATCTAACAAATCGTCATCTCCATCTATATCTTCACATCGCGAGTCTGACCAACCGTCGTTTGGTTGCATACTTAGGCAATTTTATGAATGCGGGTTCGCAGATAGGTGTTATCGAACTATGGTAACTCATGTTCGGGGTATACATCTTGCATCCAGAACTTTTGTGCTCTACAATCGAACTGTGGTAACTCGTGTTCCGGGTATACATATTGCACCCAGAACTTCCATGCTCTACAATTCGACCCCTCACCCCTTGAACTTGCAACCTTTCATTTACCTACGATGAGTTTGTTTGTCCGACCTTCCTTTCCATACTTAGTCGAGTCTTCAAAGTTTCGCAGGTTCACACGTTCCCTGGTTCAAAAAAGTTTAAAAGAATTTTGTCGCTCCCCTCCATCCCTTCCACCTTTCACCCGTCCCAATGCACATTAATTATTCTTTCAAAAGTGACAACCAACCAGACAGGTTCAAAAGGATTGGATTTAATAACCGGAAAGCTCAAAGACATCTCCCATTAAAATGCATAAACAGGTGAATATTATGGGATCTGATAAAAAAAAATCATGCATTTTGAATTTGCAAAAAAAAATATTGGCTATTTTAGTTTTTTAAAGACATCATCATAGTAACAGTGAAATACTATACTACCATGCTTCCATCCATGAATGAGTCATCCACAAAGGTGTTGACGTCATGCCCCTCTTTAATACTATGTATATGTTACATGTTGTCATATTTGAGAATCTGCTCGGATATGGGAATGTTATTATGTGCTATTAGTCACTATTCAGCGCACATATTCGAAAATATTGGCATTAATAAGCGAAAATATCGAGGGCATCTACCATTAAGACGAATTAAACCAAAATCTACGGAAGATTATATTGTCATCCTCCAGTGTTGCTTTTAAATACTTATTCTCATTTCTCTCTATCATCAAAGAGTTGGGCTTTAGGGTGTCTTTGTTCTAATGTTCCTAGTCATGGACATGTAAGACAACTTAGAGATGCCATTGAAGCCCAAATGAAAGAAGAGAGAATGGTTTTATGTGACATGAGCTTTGAGCCAAAAAAAAAGCTCTGTTATCCAACAAAAACTTAGACATGGAAAAAAAAAAAAAAAAGTATCTTCTGATTGGTATTCTCCCTGTATTCAATGCTTTGGTTCGTTGAAAGTCCTGCCTCGAGATTTTTTTGTTGATATTATTTGTTTTCATGCTGGGAGTTGGAAGGGATTTTCAGGTCACCTGCAAAATGCTCCTTCGTTGAAGTATATAGTCTCTTCCAACAACACAGATTTGGCAAGTGTATCAAATTCTGCAGAGCACACAAGAATTTGTCTTTGTCAGAGGAGTCGCACTTACCGTGGCTTGCAAAATGGTCTGTAATATTCGGAAATGACGCGAAATATTACTCCATTCGCGAATGTACTCAAAAGGAAATTATAGATTTGGATCGTCGCGGGTAAGATAAATTGTATGGGTGGATAGAACGACATACTAAAATTACAGAAGTTTCTATTTCAAAGTTTGTTAAGCTACTTTTGGGTGTGGTAACAGACTTGACAGAAAGCCATATTCTTTTTCAAAGTTTGTTCATTGTCCTCTAGATGTAGTTACAGACTCCACATACAATCAACTGTCTATCGCTACTGCACATTTTTTATTTTACTACTCCTACGCATATAACTAGATTATGGACTTTACAACACTTTCTGAGCGTTACTTTATACTGCCACCTTCTGCAAGAAGTTTTTCATATTCAGGTAATAATTTGGTTTATGAAAATAACCTTTTACTACCACCTTCATGTAATCATCTTATTCCATTCTCTAGAAGAGACCTTAATGTAGTGGTGTGTTTCCAGATATGTTTCCACCTAATGTCAATCTTATTGTTGTTTCCCTTTCTTTGGATAGGGACAATTCATTTCTTCTGTTGCATTTGATGCGATATTTGAAAAAAAAAATGTTCAAATCATACAATTTCTTTTTTTAAAATATAGAACAATGTATTTTTTGAACAGACGATTGTTCAAAAAGTTTTAGGCATTGTTTGGGGTTCACGTCGTCCACTATGGAAATTTCATTAACACTGCAATTTCAGATAATAGATTTCTAGCATGTGCCTAATGTCAAGGTAATTATTGCACAGGACACCCAACGTCCAATGATTTATGGACTCAAAGAAACATTGTAGATTTCGTGAGAAAGCAACACTAAAGTCGATGTTCTTTGCAGGTCTGAGAATCCTACAGTTTAAGTTCTTTGACAATGACAGCCCTGCTTGTTCACCACATTATCGTACTGCGGTCAGTAGCACTATTCCCATTGCCACTGTCAATGTCAATGTCCGAGGCCGAAGCTATCTGGAGCATGGGGTCACTGCTTATGTGGATTCCTGAAGATGAAACTACCTGGAACCTGGGATAACGACTTCTTACACTTGACATCAATATTAGTAGTGATTGAAATTTGATTGTATGTTGAGTCTATTACTGCATCCAGAGATCGCTCAACACTATTTGACATAGAAACTAGTTGTCTGTCAAATCTGTTACAACTTTTGCATAAAACGTTCTGTGATTTTAGAATGTTGATTCAAACGCACATACAGTCTCTCACGTTCATTGGTATCCAATTTTATAATTTCCTACTGAGTGTATTCAAGCATGGAGTAATATTTGGCGTCACTTCCGAACATTCCAGACCTTTTTGTGGGTCGCCATGTCAACGACCCGTACGACGAAAGATATATTCTAATGTGGTCTGTAGCATTTTATACACTTGTCGGACCTGTGCTGCTGGAAGAAGTCATGTACTTCAACAAACGAACATTTTGCAGTTGTCTTCGACGTTCCTTCCAATTTACTGTAATAAAACAAAGAAGTTCTACATACAAATCTTCAAGCAGGATTTTCAACCAAACAGATGATCGAATACAGGGAGAATAGCAGTCACAACATACTTGAATTTTTTTTTTGTCTCATCTTTTGTTGCCTAACAGGATTTGTTTCCCCCAGAACTGGCGTCACATAAAACGACTCCCTCGACTTTGAATTGGTCCTGAATCACATTTCTAAGTTGTCTCGGATGTCAATGGTCAGGAACATTACAAGGAAGTCACCTTAAACCCCAAGTTTTCGACGACAGAGGGAAATTAACACTTAACAAATAATGGAATGTTGAATAACCAGCCAATGCAGGCAGGCCATATCTAGAAGAGACAAGCTATTCAAAAAACTAGGATAGATATAGTTGGCAACACCAATGAAGTCCAAGACCTGAAATTTATATTCAACTCGTTATTTTTTACAAATCAAGCATTTGATCGTCAAGAAGACTGTCAACAAGCTTCATTATTGTACATATTTTTTTTTGGTCGGCGACAGGCCAAATCGCAGTCGTTGTGGCAAATAATATCAGCTATATTTTGTAACCCATCTTATTTGAATATAGAATATTTGCAGTTTTTTTTTAATGGTGTTTTCCAATCTCTCATATTGCTTTTCATTTTATTTTGTAACTTTTTTCTGTGTGTCGTTAAACATTGACGACAAGCTTTTCTTTATGTTGCCCAGTACTTCAATTTAAATAAAGGGTACTCTGTTCGTTCCTTACATTTTACATGGAATAATAATTTTTCATAGGCCATACTTATGTGGCGCCTGCCCTATACTTGAAGAAAGAAATTGGAGGACTCGTCCTGCTTTCATTCTTCGGGTCCCGTAAATAGAATGAATTAATAACTATTACAACAAGGAAACTCAATTGTTGACGTCATGTTCCTATTCAATATCTTGCATATATTGTAGCTTCTTCTATTTGATAATATATGTGCATATATACTAATATGATTACTATTGGAATAAATATAAAAACTTTCTCTTGGCCAAAACTTAGCCAATTATCTGGCCACCGGATCCCCAGTTTGCGGTATCCAACACCTATGTCCCATGTTCCATCATATACATATTGCAGCCAAAGAACTTTCGTGATCTGCAATTTATGCTTTTACTAGTGAGAACTTACTAGGGGTTCGAAAAGATTGGCATTAATAAAGGAACAGTAGATTTTCTTATGTGAGATACTTAGCCCTTTTCCCCTTTTCTTCTTCTCATCTATTATCGTTTTCTGGTGATATACTTAGTCTCCTTTCTATGATAGCGGGTTCTAGGGTTAGCGGGATGACATATCTTCATCTCCATCTATATTCTCACATGACGAATCCGACCGACTGTTGTTCCTTTCCATACTTAGTCAATTTAATGGTCGTGGTTATCAGGTTGGTGCTTCCGAACTTTGTTGCTTCTTGTTGCGTTATATACATCTTGCACTCAAAACTTTTGTGGTTTCAACAAAATTTGCGAACCGAAGAACATCCTGCAAATTGGGAGATGATTTACATTTGAACCAGAAATAATCTATTAATATATTTTAATATGAATACTATTGAAATAAATATCAAAACTTTCTCTTGACCAATACTTAGCCAATTATCTGGCCACCAGGTCCCGAGTTCGCGGTATCCAACACCTATGTCCCATGTTGCGTCATATACATCTTGTAGCCAAAGAACTTCTATGATCTACAATTTATGCTTTTACTAGTGAGAACTCAGCAAGGGTTCGAAAAGATTGCCATTAATAAACGAAAAATGGATTTTCTACTATGAGATACTTAGCCCTTTTCCCCTTTTCTTCTTCCCGTCCATTATCACTTTCTAATTATATACTTAGTATCCTTTCTATGATCGCGGGTTCCAGGGTTAGCGGGCTGACATATCTTCATCTCCATCTGTATCCTCACTTGACGAATCTGACTGATCATTGTTCCTTTCCATACGTAGCCAATTTTATGGCCACGGTTGTCGGGTTGGTGCATACGAACTCACATTTTCTTCTTCCCGTCCATTATCACTTTCTGGTTATATACTTAGTTGTCTTTCTATGATCGTTGGTTCTAGGGTTGGCGGGCTGACATATCTTCATCTCCATCTATATCCTCACATGAAGAATATGACCGACCGTTGTTCCTTTCCATACTTAGCCAATTTTATGGTCGTGGTTGTCGGTTTGGCGCTTATGAACTCGGTTGCTTATTGTTTCATGATATACATCTTGCACTTAAAACTTTTGTGATCTACAATTCCACCACAGACTCCTCAAATACATTAACTTCACTCAAAGTATTTGTTGTTGCCTTCCATCCCCACTAACCTCACGTCCTTCCTAATATACATTAACTATGCTCTTACTAGTGACAACTGAACACATTGGTACGAAAGAATTGGCACCCGGTCCTCCACCATATACAAATTGACTATTGGACTCTGACATCTTCCCCACTTCCATGTTACACATTATGAATTCAAATATTCTGAGATTTACAATTTGGTCGTCGGGACCTTGCATCTTTTGGGTAGACCTTGTCACCCTATTTTGGATCCTCGCATTGTGGGGTTCACGAAATCTCCAACTCCTAGTCATCATTTCTTGTTCTGCCCATCCTCATATTTCTTTCCAAATATGCAACACCAAAGGTTTAATACTAAAATTCCATCATGAAACAACCGTAAACATCGTCATTAGTAAGAAAAAGTCTTGAGAACCAACCATCCCTACAAAACTTGTCTAGAAACATGCAAAGAAGATCTTTCTAGGTAATGTCAAAGCTATTACAAATTTCAATATATTAGCGAAAACAATGTTGGTCCAACGTTTCTCTGTTCCATACTTGGACACTTTTTCGATTGTGGGTTCCCGGATTGACATCCTCAAAATTATGTTTCGAATCTTCCGCGAGTTGCAAACAGTGCCCGGAGTTCCGCAATATACAATTTGTCCACTGGAATGCCCCGTCACGAGCCCAGTCGTCCGCTGTTTTTTTCCTTCCTATTGCTTATGGATTTCAATGAAATTTGTGAACCGAACAAGATCCTGCAAATTGGAAGATGATCTGCATTTGGACCAGCAATAATCTATTAATATATATTAATATGAATACTATTGTAATAAATATAAACACTTTCTCTTAATTTTTCCTCTTTTCTCACCCTCTATTATCCCTTTGTGGTTCTATATTTAGTCGCATCTATATGATCACGGCCTCCTGGATTCGCAAATTGGAAACACTTTATCTATATCTTCACACCATGATCCCAACCGGCCGCGGTCCCTTTCAATAATTAGCCAATTATCTGATCACCGGGTTCCGGGTTTGCGGTATCCAACACTTATGTCCCCTATTCTGTCATATACATCTTGCACCCAAATAACTTTCGTGATTTTCAATTTATGTTTTTACTAGTGAGAACTCACCAGGGGTTTGAAAATATTGGAATTAATAAACAAACAGTAGATGTTCTTCTGTGAGATACTTGTCCCTTTTTGCCTTTTCTTCTTCCCATGTATTATCGCTTTCTGGTTATATACTTAGTCTCCTTTCTATGATCACGGATTCCAGCTTCGGCGGGTTGAAATAACTTCATCTCCATCTATATCCTCACATGACGAATCTGATCGACCGTTGTTCCTTTCCATACTTAGCCAATTTTATGGCCGAGGTTGTCGGGTTGGTGCTTTCAAACTCTGTTTCTTCTTGTTCCATGATATACATATTGCACTCAAAACTTTCGTGATCTACAATTCCACCGTGGACTCCTCGAACTCGCAAGCTTTACTCTACCATGGTTCACAAATGTTTCAAAGTATCTTTTGTTGCCTTCCATCCCCACTAACTTCCCGCCCTTCCTAACATACATTAATTATGCTCTTACTAGTGACAAATGAACACACTGGTATGAAACAATTGGCATCCGATCCTCCTCCATATACAAATTGACTACTAGATTCCGACATCGTCCCTCTTCCGTGTTACGGATTATGCATTCAAATGTTCTGAGCGATACAATTTGACCATCAGGGCCTCACATCTTCTGGGGAGACCTTGTCACCCTATTTTGGATCCTCATGTTGACGGGTTCACGAAATCTCCAATTCTTAGTCATTGTTTCCTATTCCGGCCATCCTCGTACTTCTTTCCAAATATGCAACACCAAAGGTTTAATACTAAAATGCCATCATGCAACAACTGTAAGGATCGTCATTAGTAAGCCAAAGTCTCGAGGACTAACCATCCCTACAAAACTTGTCAAGAAACATGAAAAGGGGATCTTGCCAAGTAATGGCAAAGCTATTACAAATTTCAATATATTAGTGAAAACAAGTATGGGCCAGTGTTTCTGTATTCCATTCTTGGACACTTCTTTTATTGCGGGTTCCCGGATTGACGGCCTCAAAATTGTGTTTGGAATCTTCCGCAACTTGCAAACAGTGCCCAGAGTTCTGCGATATACAATTTGTCCGCTGGAATGCTTCGTCATGAGCCCAGCCGTCTGTCGTTCCTTTCAATACTTAGCCCCAAGTTGGTTGTATTTCCATGACATTGTACATTTACTGTGTATCGAGTCCATCCTTTCGTTTCCCTGTTTCATACTTAGACATTTTTTCGATTACGGGTTCCCAGACTAGTGAGCTCAGGATTGTGTTTCCAATGTTCCATGACCAACAACCAGTACCCGGAGTTCCACGATATACAGTTTTTCCACAGGAATGCATCATCATGCATGAGATATACAATTTGACCCTCGGGCCCTCACCTCTATTGGATGTATCTTGTATCCCTATTTCGAAGTGTCACCAACCGCTTTCAATAATTATCCATTCCTTACTTGTTGTTCTGTGTCCCCGCCACCTTCCTACTTCTCTTTGGGAATGAAATTGGTAAGATTTAATGCTAGCACTTCATTATGCATGAACATTAAACATGTCATTAATGACCGTCCTCTCTTACGTGGTACACATTTTGCATTCAAGTCCCAAGACATACAATTTGTTTGACCTTCAGGAAATCACGTCTCCTGGGGAACCATTTTCACCCTAATTCTGAAGCCCGTCCGATGGCTTTCCATACTTTCCCATTTCATGGAATCTCTTTCGCGATTCCTCGGGTTGGCGGGTTCATGAAATCTCCAATTCTTAGGCACTGTTTACAGTGCCTGACCAAGGTTTACTGCTAATAGTTCATCATGTAACAATTGTACTGACTTCCATTAAAAATCAAAAGCGTACACGAGACAGTGAAATTTAATTAAAGCTCGACTCGTCGAATTTAAATTAATTTATCTTCTCTTATTTTGTCTTTTCTGCCCAGAGACATGCAGAAAAGATCTTGCCACACAATGGGATATATATTACAAGTTTCAATATATTAGCGAAAATGAATCCGCCCAGCCGTTTCTCTATTCCATACTTAAGCCACTTTTTCGATTGCGGGTTCTCTAATAGGCTGGTTCACGTTTGCATGTCCATTGTTCTGTTTCCTGCAAACATTACTCGAAATTCTGCGATATACAAATTTCCCTCTGGACTGTCCTATCATACCCTCTTCGGTGTTATGCGTATTGCACTCAAAAAGTTATGAGACATACAATTTGACCCTCGCGCCCTCACCTCCAATAGTTGTACCTTATAGCCCTATTTTGAAGCCCGCCCGACCACTTTCGATAATTAGAAACTCCTTAACTGTTCTTTCCCGTCCTCGCGACCTCCGTACTTCTTTCTTAATATGCAATTAGAAACCTTTCATGCTAACAGCTCACCATGCAAGAATCGTCAACATTATCATTAATGAGCGAAACGCTAGAAGAGATCTCCCAGTAATACGCATTAAACCAATATCTGTGGAGAGTTATACTGTCCCTTCTGATTGTTCATCTCAAACACGGGTCATCACGTTGGCCCGTTCAAGAAATCTCCAATGCTTAATCGCTCATTATCGTATCCTCCATGTTTGCACTTCTATGTGTGCAATTACTAGTCTTTAATGTTAACAGTGCATCATGCAACAGTCGTCAAAATTGTCATTAATGAGTGAAAGTCTCGAGGAGATATCCCATTCACACGCATTGGACCAAGATTTGCGCAGCGTTATATTAACCCTTCCAACTCTTCATTTCAATCATCGTCTGGACAAAACAAACGTTCTTGTAAACTTATGGCAGCAGGCCGACAACAGTTTTGTGGAGATACAGTGAATATCTTCGGACGTCGGGACTAGAACTTCCAGTGGTCCAGGGCATACTTTTACTATTCATAATGTTCCGCCCAAAACAAAGTGATTTGGACCTCTGGAATCACTTGTTTAGGTTGCATCCCTGAGGTTTTTGACTGTAAGGAGGTCGTCTCTTGGTGCGCTGAAAAATATATTTCAAGCCAAAGAATTATTCCACTGCGCGACCATTCTCCTATTTCTTTGTCACCTCAGGTCTTCCGCAAGATGTTAAAATTGTCGGAGCCAACATTGACCTTCAGAGGACAAGACTCTAGAAAAACATGATAACGGGTTGGACATCTTAGTCGAGTTCCTTGAAGACCTGACATCAGTTCCTGAAGATATCACAAAGTTGCAAGTAATTTCCTTTAGAAATCCATTATGGGAAATTGCTTGGTTGTTTACAATAATAATGGGACAGGCATCCACAACAAGCATTTCCTGTATAGTTATTTATATTTTTTACTTCACAGTCAAGGAACAATTCATTTTCGATTAGGGGAAGCTAATTTCCATTGAAATTTGTTCCCAGTTGTCACGATTCAAAGAATCGAATAAATTGTATATGTCATCCTACTTGATTTTCACAATAGTGCATTGTTGTATGTTTTCAAAACTGTCTCTTTCCAAGAAAATAAACTGTGGATTCAACCCAGTAACATTCTGGTACCAGGCCCTGTGGAGGCACAAGGCCTCCCATTGTTTTTATGAAGTTTTTAATGACTTTGTCTCAGTTTTCAAAGATTTATTTTTAGGGAAGGATGCTCCCCGAATGTGTGGCCAGGCAAACAAGTTTTTGAATAGGAAGGGGACACTTGAACAAAAGGAAAATCACAGTGTATTAATGGTCTTTGGCTCCAAGGAAAATCTTGATTTCCTTCCATGCCACATCACGAACAAGATGTTTGTTACAGAAATAACAAGGCAATACAACTACTGGTTGCATTTTTTCCATGACAAGAAAAAAAAACAGTTCATTCCTTTACCCTAGAAAGTCGGGGACTTCATGTGTAGAAATGTCAACAATATTGACGAATTCGTAGGCCATTTCAAGAATTTGAACCTAACATATGCTGAAAGGATAAAAGGGTTCGACCCTAATGGGATTTTTTGAGAACATTTACTAGTTGTTGGCTTTAGCAGCTCTTTTATCCATAGACGCCTGGCCGAAGACAGGGACAGTGACGAAAACAATCCTGCTTCTGGCAATTGCGACGTAGAGACATTGCAAAGCGCGACTGAATTGTACAGACAACATGGAAAAGTATCTAGTGAGAAGAGTGTCTAGTCCCCCACTAGCACTCCCAAGAGAACGACATCACGGAGGATCACTTCAACGGCCCAACCCAGTAAGAAAGAAACCCAGAAATATTCAAACGAAGGAGGAGATAAAAACCCTTCTCACACAAAAATTGATAGTTCTCACAAAGTTCCCCTGACGAAGAAGAGAAAAAATGTTGCAGGGCAGGCGAACGAACCCGAAATTGAAAGTGAATAGATGCAACTTGAAATTGAAATTGAGCACATGCACAAAGTTGGCCCGTTCGCAATGAAAATAACTGAGACCGAATTTTTTTACGAAGATGAATCCTTCATATTCCAGAGCGATGTTTTTGACAACCAATCTAAAAATATGGTCATTGAAAAGAGAGATGTAACAAATAGGAAAGGCAAATCTCATACAGAGATTAACTTTAGGAAAATGCGACCGTCCCAAATCTCCCTATTTCACCGTGTAACCGGTGATTCTCTTGATGATTCCATTGGAGGAATTGAAGCAGAGAATGCCAAACTAAAAGACCGCGTCAAGGAATTTGAGGAGGCTTTCATTGCTACACCGAAGTTTTCCAGTCCTTAGCAAAAACGGTGCCTGCTACCCCTGCATCCAAGTTAAAAGTATCCTTTAGCCTCCTCGCATCATGTAGAGCCCTTGTAGAGAATAACATCAAGAAAAGAATGGAGCTAGTTACTGAAGCCTGGGAAACATCACAAAATATAGCTTCCTTTCGAAAGAGGTCAAATGATTTGCACGAACATTTGCAAGAGAATTTAAAAAATGATCAACGTTTATGTGAATAGGTGTTTACCCCTTTTGACAACCATGCCATCAACAACTTAGATCTGAAAAGAAGACAAGAGAATCTCCCCTCCCCAAAGCGGACCAAACAATTAAAAGCATGCTGGCAAAAGAAAGTTAAGAACCTGAAGCTCATTGTCGAATCATGTAAACAAGCCATATCAGAAAAAGAAGAATTATTCAGAAACCTGATCCAAATAGACTTAGCCAGAAGTACCAACGAGGTTCAAGACCCAAACTTAATTCTCAAATCCTTTTCAATGACCAAAGAAGCCTTCGATGAACAACTTGATATTTTAAATGGGTTGTCTTTTGAAAAGTTTTACAACATCCTTGAATATTGTGTAGAGGAGCTTGAGAGCTGGCTACTAGACTATTCGGCACACAATGAAGAAATTGAACAGAGTCTGCATAGTATTTCTATGGATCTAAGTAAATTAGAAAACGTTCTTTTCGACATAGAAATCCAGGATGAAATCAACGTGGCCCCCATGAGAGGATACATTGAAGAATGGTTCCAACGGAGAATCGACAACCTCGTTGAGGAAGGGCAACAATCGGTTGGCACGATTACAACGACTATTGACGACAGCAACAAAAACGCATCGGCTTCATAGTAAGTCTATACTGATGGCATCTTGTTTTCTTTATCAATCCAATTATTCTACCTCTTTAAATAGAAATCTCTAACCAAACACTCATAACTTCCAATTTCTTCTTTTCAGGTCTTCCTCTCTACCGTCGCACATTTCTTCTTTCTATAGTCCTAATTCTTATACTTATTTATTTTTTATGGTCCGCGAGAGCCCCAATCCCAGTCTATATGACAAACGCATTTAAATTTCCAGAAATATGGAACAGATTCCAGAAATGTGCAGTTTTGATAAATTTCAAAGAAAACTAATTCGGGAATGCTAAAAAAAATTCCATTATTAGTATTCTATTGTATTTGAATGTTTAATGTGTATGCTTCATAAATATGGAACATATTCCAGAAATATGTAACAGACATTATTATTATTTGATAAATTTCAAAGAAAATAGGAACCTTTGTTGCAAGACATTATTAATATTCTATTGCATTTGAATGTTTAATGTGTATTCTTCAGAAATATGGAATAGATTCCAAATGCTAATTTTTTTGTGTTCGGGAACCTTTGTTTAATATTCTATTGTATTTGAATTTTTAATGTCTATGCTCCGTGGTCCTTTTTCCCAGGAAACTTTATTGCAAATCATTTAGACAAAAAATTTCTAAGTACCATGTTTGAACTATACACACCCTAGGAAAAACCTACCTCGTTCACATATTAACCTTGGGGGTCATCTACAAGTCAAATGTCTTGTGGCTGGCGAGTGGCACACTGCCACAAAGTCATCCTCTGCATGGATACCACATGTACTTCAACCTACTTCCCACGTTTTTGTACTCGGTCCCGCCGTAGCAGTGCATTTATTCCCATTCCAACCTGGCAGGGACTACGTTGCCATGCAGCACTTGTTGATATTGAACTCTATAAAGTTATTAGATAATATTTAATTAATTTATAGATAGAAATCTTAGAAGAGGTGAAAGATATTGAAATATGGATGAAACATTTAAGACAAATGTGGATCAAACATTGAACACAAATTTTAAAATTTTAACAAGGACTATGTAGCGGTGATCATGTGCATTGTATTTTGATCAATTGATTGTCATATATGTAGATGATATTTAATTAATTTATAGATAGAAATCTGCATTGTATTTTGATCAATTGATTGTCATATATGTAGATGATATTTAATTAATTTATAGATAGAAATCTTAGAAGAGGTGAAAGATATTGAAATATGGATCAAACGTTGAAGAGAAATGTGGATCAAACGTTGAACACAAATTTAACAAGGGCTATGTAGTGGTGATCATGTGCATTGCATTTTGATCAATTGATTGTCATTTATGTCATTACATGTTGATTTGGTTGTGTTTGTTACTTTGTGCTTATTTAATGTAAGGTAATTGTGTCTAGCATATATTTCTTGTAACAAAGATTTTGGTTAACTAAGCTTTACATGTGCACCTATATAGCATAATAGTCAAAACGTATCAAATATAGTCTATAATTTCCAAATATGTTCATCGAGGTTTTTCATCTACTAGAGGAATCACATTGTGGTTGACTAGTGCGTCACTTGCTTCTCATGTTATGCATTGATGCAACAAAGATTTCAAGGACAATTAAATGCAAGCCTATCATTTCTTTCTATTTACATGATCAAAGTTCATTTTATATGAAAGCTATCACCCCTTACACTATGTAATGAAGTCATCACAAAAAATTGTAGAGGGATAATAGATACCTATCTAGCGCTACCATTTCTTAACTTTGTAGTTGTGATCCTTGCAATCTGTGTCGACGGTTTTAATTTTATTAATAAATTTTGGAGATTATGTGGTCATATACATTTTAACTTTAATTTTAGTTTTTTGGAATAATAACAGTCATTAATATGAACTCTACTTCTTCATAAACTTTTTTAATGTGTAAAAATTTGTTTTTATTTTTCTGAATATGGTCTAAATGCTTAACAATTTCATTAAATAAATTGTTATTTTTATTAATATACGAGTATATATTTCCATTATTTTTTTAAATATAATATTTATTTATAATTTTTTAAACATGTAACCTAAATGCCTACAACTTCATTAACTAAGTAATTATGAGGTTAGCATTTGTTAAATGCCTACAACTTCATTAACTAAGTAATTATGAGGTTAGCATTTGTGTATAACATTGTCTATTGGATTTAATATGGATTCATGTGAATGATAGTAAATGATTATATAAAGGAGATACTCTTGGAATTCATGTGTTTGTGTCAGTGTTCTTAACTACTTAACATTGTTTTAGTTACAACTAATTATGTGTGCATTGCGTATATTTTTTTTAATGGTATCTAATAGTTCTTAAATTATCAATAGTGGTTGGAATGGTATATAATGGTGTTCAATTATTTATTATTATACCATGTGGCACAACAAGAGAAAAAAATTCTAACATGAAACAACAATCAACAATAATAACATAAGACATATAAAATCTAAGAAAGACTTAGTATATGAAAAAACTAAAAAATATAGTTTTAGAGATTGGTACAAATCCAATATCTACTCTTACTAATAATTGTTTGAACGTGGGATGTATTGAATCTAAGGAACAAGGGACACAACCTATGTGCAAGCCACTTCATTTTGCTTACATTGTGAATTTTAAGGAAATGAATTTTGCAAACAATATATTTAAAAAAAAAAATCAAACTTATAAAACACAATGTTGAACAACTTAACTATTTAGTAATAAGCTTTTTCATATTCAACAATGTTGTCAAATATATTAAAAATATAAATTTAAATTAAGTATGTTGTATAAGAACCATTAATTTATAAAAATGTAACCTAGATAAAAGGACTTGTCACATGTCAACTTCTATAAACCTTGAAATGATTATTATTAACATAGATTCATTTTATTCTTAAATTCATTAAGCATCGAGAATGATAACAAAAGGCTAGGTGGATTAGGTAAAAGAACTTGTCACATCTTATATTAATGTCAACTTTTATAGGCCTTGAAATGATTATTATTAACATAGATTCATTTTATTCTTAAATTCATTAAGCATCAAGAAGGATAACAAATGGCTAGGTAGGTTAGGTAAAAGAACTTGTCACATCTTATATTATGAGGAGGTTGTGTTCTTTGCCAATAAGAGAATACTCGATGTTTCAATCCCAGAGTAGGGATCATCAGCATGAGTCTTTATGTTCCAACTTGTATAGTCCATGAAATGATTGTTATTAACATAAATTCATTTTAATTTTGGATTTATTAAGCATCACGAAATAAAATTTCATATTTTCTTTGATTAAATAGATCCTAGTTGGAGAACCCAGTGAAGTCAACAATAGAAATTGGATAATGGATGATTGTACTCAAGTGCTAAAGAACCCAAGAATGGCAATTCCAATGCATTAACGCTTACGTGATACTAAAGTGGAGGAAGTATCACTGGTTAAAAGAGAAAGCTCCCACTAACTTAAACTATATATTGAATGTCAACCTCCATGTGCAATGTGGTAGGGATAGTGTGAAATGTTTAGGAAGATCAAATTAGAGATGAGAATGTCTAAATTTCTCTACATACATAGTTATGCATAATTATGGATTGTGTTGCATTATAACATACACAATAAATTTAATTTGTGTTTTATGATTCCAAATTTATTACAAATAAAATAAGTCAAATACACCTCTCTCTTAATTTAATTTAATTTAATATTAATGTATGTAAAAAATCAATATCCTAAATGAATTTAGTATAGAAGATATGTGAGAAGTCAATAAAAGTATTTAAAATAACTTAAAAAAAGGAAATTACATACATTACAATTGGAGAAATAATGATGAGAGAAGGAATATAAGAAAAAGGATTAAACTCAAGTAAAGGTTTATGAAGAAACATGGAAAGAATGTTTTTACTTAATATTTGATCCAAAAAATAAATAATGTGATGTAGGAAGTTTATGTTCTGAGTCAAATTTGAGCTTTGGATTACAAAAGAGTTTTGATGTTTAATGTTTCATATCTATGTTTGTGTTCTCATTTGCTTCAAGAGATAATTAGCAAAGGATTTTAAGATGGAATTGGATTTAATGGTATGTAACAATTTCTTATGAAATCATACACATTTGTTTTTAATGAAAAGACCAAATATGCATGATCTTTGCAAAATACAAAGATATTAAAAAGATAACACATTTTTGGTCTCTCAAAGTGCAAGGATATCTAATTAAGCAATAAAATTTTCCATAAATTTCATAACCATGTTAAACATTCATGAATTTCATAATATATGTTGAACAAGAGAAAATGAGGTATTTTTTCAATTGGAACTCCTTGATACTTAATTTTCAGATACTTTGATCACAAGGTATGTGATGATCAATCTAAACCACCCTTAGCTAGTGATAGTTTATCCCAAATTGCTGGAGATAAAACCAAACATTATGAGAGCATTGACACCTAAAAAAAATTAGAGTGATGATATAATCATTTTCAATCAAAAGATAAGTATAATGACATCGATAAAGCTTATTAGTCCAATGGACTAGCTTGAGTGGTTGAGTGCTTTGAGCTTCATGCACAAGGTCTTGAGGTCGATCCCATGGGTTAGTTGCCTCTGTTGCATGCCTCACTCGATGTTCCTACTACGTTAGATGTCATCATATCAGTGTCATAGGATTTACATTGAATACCATCCATGAAATGCAATGAAGTACCCAAAAATTATTTGTAAGAGAAAATAACTTTCTTGATTTTCGATACTCTAAAATCAAAAATAAAAATATTAAATTGTGTGAGAATTTTCTATATCTAAACCAAAAAAATGTAAAAAAATCATAATCTCCATATAACAAGAATGTTATTAACGTTATAATTCTCAATTATATATCACTTTAGACTCACCATCATACTTAATACATGAGATATTCAAATGCAAGAAAATGATATATTTGCTAGCTAAAATTTAAGCCTACTACCACCAAAACCGAGGATAAGAAGGTAAAGCCCGAAGATCTACATGATTGATGATATGGAGAATGAATCTCAAAAATAAATTTGAAGTTCTAAATGTTTTTAATTAGGGAAGAATTCCATTTGTTTCCTTAATTTTTCAACATCGTCGTATTCCATGCAATATGTACTAGTGCACGTGAGATGGGCGCCGCTGACAGCGTTCTTCGCAAAATATAAAATAAGAATATAAATATATGCTACGTGTGTTATAAAAATTTGGGTGGGCAGGGTGCTTCAGTAGTCACTTCAGATATATGTGGCCGTGGTACAATCAATAATGACAAATCTATATTCGTCCATGTACATGCACACCCAACCCGCGAAAGGTAGTTGAAAACATGTTTTTTTAATTAATATTTATTTAAAAAATAATATTCCAATTGCATGGTATTTAAAAAAAATCAGAATATATAATAATTTTGAAATTCAACTTATTTATAATTCAAGAATTTATATTTATTGGAATTTGAGTATGGGTCATTAATGTGAGGTGAACAATAACTAGTTTGTTGCGCAACATTCAACGTTACGATAGGTGGTATATATATTATTGGATATATTTCGACGTATATATTGTAACGTTCCCATCGTTACGATAACAAAAGCGACGTATAACAGGTAAAAAAAAAAAATTGTGTTAGGAAATTATACATCACGATTAATAACAACATCATTGACACATCATCCAATATATTAACGAAACAATATTAACGCATTAGCAATCAATCACAACACAAGTCGACACCTCATCACCATAAATACGATACACATATTGACGCATTAACACAAATAAATAGCAGTCCATAATCATCGCATTCATACAATAAATAAAGACGCATCAACAGTACAAATCATAAATTGCTCAACTCATCTCATCAGGATAATCATCAGATAACACCATGATATTATGACATAACATAACACTAACTTAAGGATCATAAAGATAATCATAATAATGACATAAGATATTACCCGTCCAACCTACCCTGCAAGGTTAGGACCTCCAGGACACATAAGCAATGCTCAAGCTCGGGTTCCAATTGATTTTAACCATTTAAGGTCTCGGGGTTGGCGACTGTTTTGAGGAACAAAGAGGTGTCTACATCCCACTAACAACAAGTCCAATCGTCAACTAGATCAATCCATCAATCATATTCATCATTTAATCAAGGTGCAAGGGTAACCATCATCATTATCAATCATGCATCAACATTTAAATGATCGTTGTGTGCAAGAGTAAACAATTCTAGAACATTCATAAGTCAACATAAGTAAAGGCGCAAGTGGAAACTAGTTGCTAAATCAGACATACATCTACATAATTCCATGACGCAAAAAGTGATCAATGTTAAAAATTCAAGGGCAAGAGAATATTATGAAGCAAACACACAACAGCATATGTTAAGGCACAAAAGTATCATCAATTTTTTCAGTGCGCAAGGAGATCTCCTCCTTTCAACGATCATACCTCAACTCGATTAATGGAGGAAGAGTAAACTACACACAATATTATTCACTCCTAGATATACTTATCATGGCGCAAGTAAACCAATGATTAAATAAATTATCCATCCACATTAATCTTAAGGCGCATCGAGACAACAATTTACAATATCCTTAAAGAAGAGCATATTGCATTAAAGGACTCTGAATATAGCATTAATGAATATGGCATCCAAGAGAGCATATAGCATCAATTAAGAGCATATAGCATCAATTAAGAGCATAAAGTATTAAAAGACTATGAATATAGCATTAGTGAATATAACATTAAGGAGAGCATGAAGCATTAAATAAAAGCATAAAGCAATAAATAACATTAATGAATATAGCATTAAGGAGAGCGTATAGCAGTAAAGGACTTTGAATATAAAATGCTAAATCGAAATTTTACTCCAAATCATAATTCATATAAATCAACCCTCTTATTATGTAATTGGAATTGTGCTTAGCTGGAGGACTCATGCCCACGCAAAGATAAAGGGTAAGTGATCAATGTTAAAAATTCAAGGGCAAGAGAATATTATGAAGCAAACACACAACAGCATATGTTAAGGCACAAAAGTATCATCAATTTTTTCAGTGCGCAAGGAGATCTCCTCCTTTCAACGATCATACCTCAACTCGATTAATGGAGGAAGAGTAAACTACACACAATATTATTCACTCCTAGATATACTTATCATGGCGCAAGTAAACCAATGATTAAATAAATTATCCATCCACATTAATCTTAAGGCGCATCGAGACAACAATTTACAATATCCTTAAAGAAGAGCATATTGCATTAAAGGACTCTGAATATAGCATTAATGAATATGGCATCCAAGAGAGCATATAGCATCAATTAAGAGCATATAGCATCAATTAAGAGCATAAAGTATTAAAAGACTATGAATATAGCATTAGTGAATATAACATTAAGGAGAGCATGAAGCATTAAATAAAAGCATAAAGCAATAAATAACATTAATGAATATAGCATTAAGGAGAGCGTATAGCAGTAAAGGACTTTGAATATAAAATGCTAAATCGAAATTTTACTCCAAATCATAATTCATATAAATCAACCCTCTTATTATGTAATTGGAATTGTGCTTAGCTGGAGGACTCATGCCCACGCAAAGATAAAGGGTAAAGACACATGCTAGCCTCCCCCACAGTCTGGGCACAATCTACTCAAGAAAAACTTAGAGATATAAAGGTAAGACACATGCTAGCCTCCCCACGGGTTGGGCACGATTTACTCAAGAAAAACACAGAGATATAAAGGTAAGGACTCATGCTAGCCTCCCCCACAAGTTGGGCATGATTTACTCAAGAAAAACGCAGAGATATAGAGGTAAAGACACATGCTAGCCTCCCCCATAGGTTGGGCATGATTTACTCAAGAAAACTCGCAAAGATATAAAGGTAAGGACTCATGCTAGCCTCCCCCACAGGTTGGACAGGATTTACTCAAGAAAAACACAGAGATATAAAGGTAAGGACTCATGCTAGCCTCCCCCACCGACTAGGAACGATTTACTCAAGAAAAACATAGAGGTATAAAGGTAAAGACTCATGCTAACCTCCCCCACAGGCTGGGCACGATCTAAAAGACGCAGAGAACAAATCTCAGAGATTTGAAAAAACACAAAGTTTAGGCTGTGAACGCAAATCTATAGCTGGGGAAATGCATCTCAACTGAGGTGAATAAATACCCAAGGGAAACGCAGAGGTATCAAGGATGATTTCGTTGTACCAAGCGGTGAATTCGCTGAGCAAACTAAAACAAAATTTTGTTGGGTAAAATAAACAATAAACGCAGGTAATGAGGGGGTAATTTCATTGTACAAGAAGTGAATTCGTTGAGAAAACAAAAACAAAATTTTGTTGGGTAAAATAAACAATAAACACGGAGAAATGAGGGGGTAATTTTGTCGTACAAGAAGTGAATTCGTTGAGCAAACAAAAATGAAAATTGCTGGGTAAAATAAACAATAAACGCAGAGTAATAAGGGGGTAATTTCGCCATACAAGAAGTGAATTCGCCGAGAAAACAAAAATGAAATTTGGCTAGGTAAAATAAAACGTTTTAGACAACTGGCAGTGACACCCCAAAATCGTTGGATGGAAGCACGAATTTGCAGAGAATAAAACACAATAATCGCAGAGGTTGAGGAGGGAATAAATGCCCAGGAGAGAATACCCTTGCTGGACATAAAAGAAAGTAAACAAAACGTTGAGGTGATCCCCGGAATAAAACGCCATTCCATAATAAAATTTTCTTCAAGTTTTGTATGCATATATAAATAAAGGCAGAAATCTATGATCCCAGAAGATGAACGAAATAAATTCAATACAGTTTAATATTTATCAAAATGGAGAATCGACTAATCAAATATTGTAACCAATAAGGATGTCGATGTCGAGGTAGGATGTTGTTGGAGTCCTCTGACTGAAACTTGCGCTTATCCTCACCTCTGCTTGCTAATTGTTGAGACCTCATTGGTACCTCCTAGCCAATGCTAAGGGTACTCTTCTTCCCCCTTAGCCCCCCGAGCAGCAAAGGGACCACGCACACAAAACCAGAGAAATCTAGCTCTCAGCTCGCCTCACAAGGTCGAGCTACCACTCTCTTCTTCGAGTTGGGTATCCCAACTCCCACAAGAAAAATCAGTCAAGAAAATTTCGGCAGCATAACCTTACGCATACCAGTCGTGATCCATTTCTCTTCCCAGCCATTACTTTTATAGAGTTCTTCTTAGTGACCACTTGCCATTTGCATGTTTAATTCATTTTATTAAAATTTAATTAGGAAATACTCTCCCCTGTACACTTGTCACTCGATCCCTTAGTTGCACCAGAAATTCATTTATTTAATTTAATTTAATGTCAATTTCCCTCGCCCATCCTAAAAGTGATCCTAAAAATGCTCCGTGTTGTCCCTTTATTCCCTCTATTTCCTTTTAATGACTGACACCTTTCTAAAACTTAGTTGTGTTTTATTTAGGAAAGATCTTTAGTTAGACTAGACTAGATTCCTTTCTATGTTTCCACATTCCTTTTTACTTTCATTTCCCCTTTTTGTCTAAGTTCCAATTTAGCATGTCTTGCACATAATCAATAATTAAATCTTTAGATAAATATTACTCTTTAAATTCTTAACTTGATTTTTCTTCATCCCCCTTTTATTAATTGATTATTTAGTTTTTAGTCTTCTTACCCTATTTAGACCTAGGCTTAATTTTCAACTAGGCTTAGAATTTTTAAGGGAATTTTATAATTAATAAAATTTACTCATTTAACATTTATTTTAAGGCTGGCCATGTCAAAACAAAATATTGTTTTTTAGGCACCTAGGTTTATTGACTCACCTTTATTAAAAACGCAAAGTGCCCTTCAAGACGCACTACGTGCTCCAAGGGTGCCACTCGTCTTTGACTGATTTTGGTAGTTGTCCAACCCTTGGAGTCAATACTCCATCAGGCGACCTTGTGAGAGACTAAGGGCCTCTAAGGAATAAGGACCCTTCCTTATTGTGCGCCCCTTAGAATCTTCATGAGCGATTGTCTCAGTCTTCCCTCAAGACATCGTGGACCTCTCGAACTAGGTAATCGTTAACCTACAATTTGAGCCACGACGAGAGTGCTAGTAGGTTGTGGCAGGGTTGTTGCCACACCTCTCCCTCAATATCTGGTTGTTGTGCATTGCCCCTTTACTCCTAATGTGAGTCTGATTAGAAAGTAATTGTCATCCTGCATCCATCAATGAAACACATCAACGATCCATAACAACATCATAATATACCTGCTCATATGTCACATATGAAAAAATAGAAATACCCAAACCATATACAGTCCACTCCCTAACTCGATTTGGACTCCAAGGAGGTCCATCAATGCCATCAGTATCCCCAATCTGTCAAGAGTCATGCACACTCGGGAGAAACCCGTCAATAACACCTGTCTATATATAGATAATCAAATAACATAACATCGTAATCCATAAGCATCATCATCGGAATCCATATGTGAAACGGACAACCATATACTAAACCGGATCACTTGCACGCAAGTGTCCTGAAAGAATAAGTCATATCATGTGTGTGAAAGAGCGAGATGTTACATATACCAAGGTAATCCAACTTTGAGTAGCCACAACATTGAATGTTGGGCATTAGGTTGGTTATTAGCTAGCCTTAATGTGACAATGTTCTATTTCAACCACTAACCCATAGTCTGAAAAAACTATCATTACTAATTGCATTACTACTGAGAAAGCATCAACTACTTTTGAATGTTTTACAAAGAAGATTTTTAACTATTGTTAAAGTGGAGTGATATTAATGATATCTATGAAGGTATGAAGGTTTGTGTATAAAGATATTGATATTAATAATATTTATAAAGGTTTGTATATAAAAACATTGTATTTCTAAGAAATGGTTATTTTATAGAACTTATATCAACAAACTATTTTTTACCAAAGGTTTGACTTGACTTTATAAACAATGAATCATTCTTTCATTTGATTTGATTTTATAAAGGACATGTACATTTAACAAACTATTTTTTACCAAAGGTTTTGACTTTATAAGCAATGAATCATTATTTCATTTGATTTTATAAAGGAACTGTACCTCTATGCAATGCTTTTACCATATATTTCCCATTGTCTAACTATTTGCTTTACTTTGTTCATCTCCCTTTAGTTTGAAGCGACATTGATCTTGTCCACCAATGCTTTGTCTAGCACAATATAAACCTTTTTTACCTTAAAATACACAACCAATTCATGAAAAAAGATTAGAGGAGGACAAATTTGCCTTCCTCTTATTAAACTCTTATTTACTTTGTTATGCAATCTATGCATCGAAGAATCCCACGAAGAATAATCACCAATCACATATACATTGGGTAGGGGTCTTCTAGATTTAACAGATAAGATGATGACAACCCACATATACAAGTAATGGCGACCTTTGACTCATACATGTACAAGGTAGTAAATTGGAGCCAACCTTTGAAATGGCATGGCCCCATGGCTTTCATGTAATGTATTATTGGATTGAAACTCTTTCCCTTCATTCATAAAGGGCTTGAAAAAATTATTAAATTTCTTTAACATTTATTAAAAAAAATTAATATTTAATATTTGTAAAAGAAAAATTTATTTCGTTGATCCCTCTAATTGACCAACATTATATCGGTGAAAGTATAATTTTTATTACTTATTATTATTATTACTTTTAATAACTTTGAAATCACTTAAATCGATGAAAGTATAATTTTTATTACTTATTATTATTATTACTTTTAATAACTTTGAAATCACTTAAATTAAATTTTTATTAAATTTTTGTTTACATGCTAATAAGTAGCATGTGCATGGAGAACACAAATCTAATTTAAATGTGTCAACTAGTAAGCAACATTACATTGAACTTTTGAACTTTTGTTTACATGATAATAGTAAGCAACATTACATTGAACTTTTGTTTACATGATAATAAGTAGCATGGGCATGGAGAACACAAATCTAATTTAAATGTGTCAACTAGTAAGTAACATTGGTGAAAAGATGATACATAGGGATTACCAAATACTACCCTGTACTAATCATATCAAATTGAAGACTTAGGGAGTAGGAAATTTTATGGATAGATGTATTACAAAGTACAATATATTTTTTCTCAATATTTTATATTTTAAGCTAGTATGTGAATATTTCAATTTAAAAGGACCATTAAGAGATTTATGAAGGATCATTAAGAGATTTATGCTTGGTTAGATAGATTTATATGGGAAAAGTAAAAATGTAGTTTTAAAGGTTGGTGTAAATATAACACAATTTTAATTTATAAGGATTATTAAGAAATTTAGGTAGTGTTACTAAAATATTTTGGATAGAAATTTATGTTTAGTTAGATAACATTTTTAGAAATTTAATATGGAAAAAGTAAAAATATAATTTTAGAGGTTGGTGTAAATATAATATCTGTTTCAATTTAAAAGGATTATTAAGAAATTTAAATACTTTCATGAAAATATTTAAGAATCTTAGTATAAAAAATATAAATTATATAGCTTTTAAAGGATAGTATAAATTAAATAGTTATTTTTATTAATAATGGCGATGGTTTGAATGTATGTTATATTTGATAGGGAAGTATACAACCAATATGAATATGGATTATGAGATATGAATATGGATTATGAGTTTTATGTAATATGGAGAACCACAAATACTTAAAATTGTACAAGTCACTTAGTTTCATCATAACCCAAATTGATGGATGTAATTATATTATGAACTTTAAAGAAAATGAAGTTCATAAATAATAAACAAAAAAAAATTAAACAAACTTTATAAAATAGATTTTTGAATATAATTATTTAATAATTAGTTTTCTCATGTCTTAAAAGGTTGTCAAATATATTATATAAATATCTTTATTTTAAAAAAAGTTAAGTTGGTTAAGAGGACTTGTCTTATATCAATTTGTATAAGTTTTGATATTATTATCATTGATATACATTCTTTTTAATTTTGAATTTATTAAACATCAAAAAAATTAAAAAATTAGTTATTATTTTCTTTGACTAAATGAAATATTTGACTAAATGGAATATTAAATGAATTGAATTTAGTGAATTCAACACTGGGAATTGGATAATGAATAATTATACTCAAGTGTTGAAGAATCCATGAATGGTTAAATTCCATTGCATTATAACTTACATGGCACTATAGTGAAGGAAGTGTCAAGTACATATTGAAAGCCAACCCTAATGTGCAACTTGGCAAGGGTGATGTGGAATGTGTAGAAAGATAAAATTGAGATGGGAACGTTTAAATCACTTGTTATTTATAGTTACCTACAATTATGGGTTGTATTGCATTATATAATATATTTAATTAGTGTTTTATATTTAAAATTTATTTTAAATAAAATAATTCAAATATATTTAATAGTTGTTTATCTTGAAATTGTTTATATATCATAAATACATCTCTATATAATTATATTAAAAATAAATATATTGTATAAGAAATGTGGTATAACTTTGTATAATAAAAAAATTTCCATCATCTAAAAGAAAGGATTTGCTTTGTTATTTAATATTTTCAATTCAACTAAAATATGATTAGATATTTACTCTATCTAAAGTTAAAGAAATATTGTAAATATTAAATTTAATTAATATGGTAAATTGTGATTTAATCATAATTCAACTCTAAGCATGTATGTTAAGTGTGGGTATTTAATATAGTTTAATAATTAATGTCGGAGCCACTTAATAAATGTAAAGTTTTGCTTCAGTTAATTCATTTTTTCAAAATTCTAGTGATGAAGGTCATCTTAAAATGGGTCAAAACCTCTAAAAGAAAAGTTTCATGGTCAAAGTTTCCTTCAATAAGATGGAACTGTAACTTCTAGAAAAATTCCTCTTAAATTCTAAGAAGAAAAAGAAGTTGAATTTGTCCATTTGTTAACTTCATTAATACCATTTTTTATTTTGTTCCACTACAATTAATATCTATCAATTATTTTTATATGATATTATTCTTATAAATATATGCAAAGCCACTTGATATGTAGTTGATCAACAAGCAAGTTTAATTCATTATCCATATTATTGTTATTGAAATATGTAAAGTTGTTAAATAATAAACATTATGTGTAGAAATTTTAGAAAAGACAAAAGATAGTGGTGGTTATTTGTATAGTGTGTATTGTATTGTGTTTGATTGATTGTTGAATATGGCATTTGATGTTAATTTGACAATGTTATGCTTATTGTTTGGTGCTAGAATATATATCTTTTAATTAAATTTTTGGATAACTAAGTTTTGTATGTGCATTTTTGTAACATAATAACTAAGACCTTGTATCAAATAGAGCTTGCAATTTGCAATTATTTATATTAAGGTTATTTTCCAGAATAAACATGTTGTGGATAAGTAAATAATTATGATGATAACATTTGCATTTAGTGTAGTCAATTGTTTGGATTTAATATGTATTTTATATAACTAATAATAAATTATTATATAGAGGAGATGTTCTTGGAATTTTTGTGCTTATGGGTGTATTATCAACTATTCAACATTATTTTAATTATAACTAATAGTATATACATTTGTATATAATTTTGTAAAAGTATCAAATAATAAATAAATCATTGATAATAGTTAGAATAGTATTTGATGTTATCAAATTTATTAATTATGCATAATACCATGTGGCATATTCCAAAATAAAATAAGTAAATGATAATATGTAAACGATAAAAGATTTGATTTGAAAAAAAACAAACAAATTTATTTTAAAATTTAGTAAAAATCCAATATCTATTCATATTAGTAATTATTTGAATGTGGATTGTATGTAATTTGGAAAGCAAATAAAATAAAAAATAATCAAATATACATAATAATAATAATAAAATCAAATGTCAATTAGTAATATGTTTTTTCATATTTAATAATATTATTAAATATATTAATAATAATTTATTTATTTTGAAAAATTAATTTATAAATGATTATTTATATATTTTTTAATATAATCTAAACTTTAGAAAAATTTGTTAAATAAATTTTTATTTTCATTGATATACAATATTAAAATTATATAATTATATATATGACCTAAATGCTTGCAACGTTATTAAACCAGGAATTATGACGTTATTGTCTATTGTTTGAATTTTAATATTGATTTATGTGAATTGATAATAAACGATTATATAATCGGAATTTTTGTGCTTATGTACGTGTTGTTAATTATTGAACATTATTCATATTACAATTAATATTAAACATTATTTTTATTATTTTTATTAGTGTTAATTGTGTGTATTATTTTTATTTTAATTAATTATATTTTATTACAATTAATTGTGTATATATTTTTATAATGGTATTTAATAGTTTTTAAATTATTTAATTGTGTGTGCATTGTGTATATATTTTTTTTAATGATATTTAATAGTTTTTAAATTATGAATAATAATTGGAATGATATTTAATGGTGATTTTCATACCATGTAGCAAAATAAGAAAAATAGGTAAATGATAATATGCAATAACATGAACTTGAGAGACATAAAACCTAAGTAAGACCTAGTATGAGAAATATTAAAAAATATAGTTTTAGAGGTTGGTACACATCTAATATGTAATCTTACTAGTAAATGTTTGAAAGTTGGATGTATGTAATCTTGAGAACAATGGACCAACTTATGTGCAAGACACTAGTTTCACCATAATGCACAATAATGTATAGAATGAGATTGTGAATTTTAAGATCAATGATGTTTGTGAAGGATAAAGAAAAAAATCAATTAAACTTTATAAAACAAATTTTTGGACAAATTAATTATTTAGTAATAAGCTTTCTCATATTTAACAACAATGTTAAATATAAAATTATAATATAAATTTATATTAAGTATATGGTATTATAAAAAGCTTATTAGTTTAAGGAAAGATAAGTGTGTCAACTTGTATATATATTTTGAAATAATTATTAAAAAATAATTTTATTTTAATATTGGATTTATTAAGTATTTAAAAAGATAATTATTTGTTTTTATTAAATAAAATCTTAAATGGTGAACTTGGAGAAGTCAACCATGAAAATTGGGTAATGGATGATTATACTTAAGTGATAAAGAACCCAAAAATGGCATAGTTACACTGCATTAAGACTTATATGGCACTATAGTGGAGGAATTATCAAAGGTTAAAAGAGGAAGTTGTCACTAATATGAATATATTTAAAGCCACCCCCATGTACAAAGTGGCAAGGATGGTGTGGAACTTACAGAAAGATCAAATTAGAGATGGGAACACCTAAATTTCTCCTTATTTATGGTAAACACATTAAGTTATTTTATTGCATTAACATATATAATGATTCTAATTAATGTTTTCTCCTTATTTATGATAAACATTATAAGTTATTTTATTGCATTAACATATATAATGATTCTAATTAATGTTTTATGATGTAAAATTTATGACAAATTAAACAAATCAAATACATCTAAAAATATTCATTTTGAAAATATTTATGCAATATAAATTCATCTCAAATTCATCTCAAAGTAAATACACATCATAAAACATTTTTTATTATTTACATAAAAAGTTGTCCAATTATGATTTGTGTTGTATTCTAGCATGTATAATATATTTGTAAATGATTTATAATCCAAAATTTGTTATAAAAAATATCAAATATATTTAACAATTATTCATTTAAAAAAAATTATTACATAAATACGACTCTATATTTTTATACCAAAGTAAATATATGACATATTTTTTTATTAGTTTGCATTATAAAAGTTTTTCATTTAAAAGAAAAGACAAGTTTTATTATTAAATATTTCCAATTTAATTAGTAGATATAAGACAAATTTTATTATTAAATATTTCCAATTTAATCATTAGATATTCATGATTATCATAGATATTTTAGTCTATCTATTTTAAATTTAATGTACATAGTAAATGATCATTTAGGCAAAACTTAACTTTAAGCATGATTATATATACTTGAGTATAAGTAATATACATTAATAATTAATGTCATTTTTCATATTTTCTCATTGATATAATCAAAATCTAGTATCCATGTTTATGGGACAAATCTAAACATTAAATTTTTTTGAGTTTTTTTTTGAAATTATCACTTTAAACTGGTTAAGCAATTATTGGTAAAATTGCAATTTTCGATTATTCAAATTGCATTTTGAATGTATAGATAGATTCAATGCCTTGAAAAGCCCCTAATCCACCAATATTGTGTAAACTCAACAATAGATATTTGCAATTTCAACAATTCTTCTAAATTTCGAACTGGACTTTAGACAAAACTACCAAAAAACATTAAAGAAAAAGGTTCAAGAAGTCAAATATTTAAACTGCATTATGTTTATCTAATGTTGTTTTTATAAATATATAACAAAGTGACTTGAGAGGTAGCCAATCATGCAAGTTTAATGCATTATCTATATTATTGTTATGGAAATATGAAAACCTATTAAATACTATTTAAGTAATTTATATGTAAAAATCTTATAAGAAGTAAAAATATATTGAAATAGGGATCGAACATTGAACACAAATTTAACAAGGGCTATATAGTTGTGATACCTATCAAGTGCATTATATTTTGATCAATTGATTGTCATATATATCATTATATGATGACTTGGTTGTGTTTTCCCTTTTGTACCTACTTTTTTTCCAACAGAAAATTCGCTCAAAATTATATTAGTGTATAATGTTTTTTACATCTTCAAGGATCCTTAATCAAAATTGATCTATGTTGATCAACCTAGACACTATTTTGGCACAAATGACTATCCAAAAAAGACCTTATACAAAACCATTGAGCATAGTTAATGCTAACATTTAAAGTAGTTCATCTCCTCAAATATATCAAAAACAAATTGGATGCATGTACCAACATCCTTATCAGACTCAAACGAAGGAGGGATTAAAAACTTTTTATATGATTTTGAGGACCTGTCGTCCCTATTTCCCAAGTGAAGTATGTCAATCTTCCTTTCGGCTCCAAGAGAGATTGTTTTGATAATCGATCAGTCTCCTTATTGAATTCCCTGATTATATGATGAAAGCAAATTCCTTGAAATAAAGTAGTCAATTCCATTGTTCTACGCTTCCATCCTTTTATGTCAATATCTTGTAAATTTCCTTTGTGATTTAGCCAATCAATAACAACCTTTGAGTCCCCCATTATCTGTAACTTTTGAATATTCAAATGATTGTCTAGTGTAAGAGTGGCCCATGCTCCCATAAGCTCGGCTTTTGTGTTTGTTCCTTCCTCACAGTTGATAAACCATCTGTATACAATCGTCTCTGAAAATTTGATGACGCCCCCAGCTCCACATATCAAGCCACCTATTATAGACTCCCCATCAAAACAAGCAATAGTAAAACCATCATTCTGTGTGATTGGGCCCGTTCTTATGGAGATCATTTTTTGTGATTGAGGAAGCCTGTTGAGCGATCCAAGTGTCCTATATACCATTGCCCAAACCGAAGGAGATTTCTCATCAAAAACTACTTTGTTTCTCTCAAGCCATATGAACCAACAGGTAAGAGCAACAATATTTTTTGAAACAGTCTTGTCCTTTGTCCAGGAGTCTAAACATTCATTAAGTGAAGTTCCTTCCCAAGATTTCTTAATTTGTAGAAAATGTGTAATTTTGGCCCAAACTGTCTCAGTGAAAGTGCAATGAAGGAAAAGGTGGTTGTTATCTTCAGAAATGAGTTTGCTTAGAAAGAATATACTAGGTCCCTCCCATCCTTTTTTTTGTAGGACGTCCCAAGATAGGATCCTATTTTATGTTGCCATCCAGATAAATAATTTTATCTTCATTCGGAGATTCCATTTCCATAAATTAACCTTCCATCCACGCCAAATCGGAAAATTCTGAGTAGATATAAGGGCAAAATATATTTTTTTAACTGTGATGTTTCCAGAAGAATCGCATCTGGTCCAAAGCAATGTATCATTTGTATCAAGGAGCGATACACCGACACCTATAAGCTCTTTACAATAGATTTTTTAAACTACAACTAGATTTCCCGATAAGCCCAATACATCACTACTTATCCAAATATATGAATAGTAATGGGATCCCGGGAAACAATGGCTTGCGCCAAAACAATGACCATTTTCTGACTTAAATGAGTAATAATCTCTTCCGGGAGGAAGGATATGTCGCCTATGCCTAAGATCTGATCTCTTCCAATGGATATGAGATGTCCTGATCTTGGACGCCAACTGAGCCAATGGGTGATAACATGTACAGATCATGTAAGAATAGCCCAGATTCTAGACGCATAACATTGCTTATGAGAAGCCAGCCTGAACCAATTGATAACAGTTATGTTTGGAAAATATTTATCCATTGATACCTTATGCCATATTTTGTCATGTGACAAGACCCGCCATAGAGTATTAATTGTCAAGGTCGTATTAAAATGTACAAGGTTTCAGAACCCCCAACCACCATTTTTCTTTGTTCTGGAAAGAGTATCCCAACTACAGAGATGATACTGCTATGTATCTTTATGACCGTTCCAGAGAAAGTGAAACATTAGTTTTTTTATCTTATTTAATATAGAGTGTGGGATAGCTTCCATAGACATCCAATAAACATGTTGACCTTCCAGCTCTGTTTTTACTAGAATGTATCTACCTCCCAAATAAATCCACTTGTTACACCATAATCCGATCTTCTTTGTTAATTTGGCCACTAACCAATCCCAATCGTCTACCATGTGAGCCCCAGTCTTTAGAAAGTATCCTAGATATCTGAAATCGATAGAGAGATCACTAAAGGTATAAGGAAGAAAGGTCATGAAAGGAACAAGTTCAACATCCGAAAGGCCTTCAAAATGTACAGTAGTATTTGATTGATTTACCATTAGTCCCGAAGCTTTACAGAATAAACTGATAATTTTGTCGATTTCCCTCCATTCTCGTAAATTAGCCTTTGTCATAATTCGTACATCATCCATGAATAGTAGATGAAGAATTTTAATCATTCTAGATACTTTTATACCTATTAGAGTGCCTTCACCAATACTATTTTTCAGTAATAGACTGATACCTTCCATAACCATGATAAAAAGCAATGGAGATAAAGGACAACCTTGCCGCAATCCCCTGCCGCTTCTGAAGAAATTTGTGGCCTCACCATTGAGTAAAACTGCAAATGAAGAAGTAACGCAACTCATGAATCAATTTGTCATCTGGATCCCGAAACCCACTTTCAATAGTGTCAATCTTAAATGATCCCAATCGATGCAGTCATATGCCCTCCTCAAGTCCAGTTTTAATACAAGTGATTTTAATTTTTTCTTCTTTATGCTGTGTAGACTCTCATGTAACGAACCTCCCATTCGTCACGACATCGACCTCTCAAAACAAGTGCAATATATTTATTTATTTTTGTGTGTGTGTGTGTACAAGGGAAATAAATATATTATACTCTGCGTAGCAACGCGACGACGAACATGTCACATGCAACAGTGACAACCACATAATGACCCAAGACGCACATCAATCATCAGGAAGCAATGAGCGATAGCCAACCGGCGAAAATAAAAAGACTAACTACCCATCTGTCCTACCCGGCAATGGTTAGGACCTCCAGGACACATAAGCAACACTCAAGCCTAGGTTCCCATCGATTTTGACCATTTAAGGTCTCAAGGATGGTGATTGTTCTAAGGAACAAGGAGGTGTCTACATGCCGCTAACCCAACATATTCCAGACCAACTAAAAATGCTAAGACAATAACATCAACAATGACCAGTGCACGAAGTGTTCCTTGAATCAGTTGTACATCACACAAATTCCAAGGTACAAGAGAATCCGATTACTAATCCACCAGTAAGTTCAACAAATTACCCTTTTAGTGGCGGATGAAGTCGCTACCCCAAGACCATCCATACAGTAATGGTGCAAATAAAATAATCTCCTATGAATCATCCATCCATTAAGCAATATTTAAATACAATTTAGCAAGAGAATAAAAATTTAAAAACTTTCAAGGCACATAATACTATACTATACCTAACAATTAATTTGCAATACTCGAGTATCAGTGAGCATGAACATAATATGACATTCATTATGAAGAATAACAAGAAATATATATTTTATTTAATTAATGAAATGTAGAGAATCTATATAGTGAGTTATTGAACCAAAACGTGTTGATTGATCTACGTTATTCAATTAGTTCTCATTTATTCAATGGATAAATCATAAATTTAAAACTCACCAATATACAAGTAAATTTTTATTATGGTCTCGTGGTAAATAATACAATTATTATCACACAATAATACTTTCAAGGACATTGTTTTAACNGTTATTCAATTAGTTCTCATTTATTCAATGGATAAATCATAAATTTAAAACTCACCAATATACAAGTAAATTTTTATTATGGTCTCGTGGTAAATAATACAATTATTATCACACAATAATACTTTCAAGGACATTGTTTTAACAAGAAGGAAATAAAAGTCAAGCCCTCACCACATTATGGTTAAGGTTTGATATTAACAATAATCATTTATTCAGGGTTCAAGATTCGATTTAACATTTTAAATAAAAATTAAGTCATTTTAAATTTCATATCAACAGAATTATACCACTAGTAACAGAACATTATTTTTCAACAATAAACCACCATCACCGAGTTTTTTTGGTTATGATTATATTAATAAGTTATTCCACATTAGAAAAATAAAACTTAATGAAAGATTTAACCACCAACGTAAATGCGGGAAAAATACATTTTTAAAGTTTTAGGGTTGAAGGTGTCTTTACTATCTCCCGACACAAAGAAGGTCGATCCCACTCAGGTAAGGATTGAGTTTATTCCAGGGCTATCAACCTCGGCACAGTGGATTCACTGACCTCCGGATGAAGAGCTTCCAAAAGGCATCTTGCAGTCAACCTTAAGGCAAACGAAAATTTTAGCAGCCATGCGCTGTCATCCCAGGCAATTCGTGGTTGATTTCTCTGGCAGAAATCAGAAAACAATAATTAATTTGGTAGCTAACAACTAGCAATTACCAATATGGCAAAAATCAGAAAACGATAATTAATTGGGCAGCGATCAATTGGAAAAAATCAGAAACAACAGTTAAATTGGAGGCCATCAACTGGCAACTACCGATATGCCAAAATCAGAAAACAATATTTAATTGGGCAACGATCAATTGGCAAAAGTCAGAACAATAATTAAATCGGCGGCCATCAACTGGCAACTACCAATATGGAAAAAATCAGAAATCGATAATTAAATCGTGGGTACCTTGCAGACTCTCCCAAACAACGCAGACGCAGAGTTTAATGGTCAATTTCACTGAGGAAACAGACCGAAACGAATTCACCACAACATGATTTTTTTCTTTACACATTTACACGGATTCTTGGGGAAATCTGCATGCGCGACCGAAGTGAGGATGGCATTGATCGGACCCGGCAGCTGCGACAACATTGACAGCCCTGAATATTCCAGAGATAATGTAATGGACGAAAAAAAAATTCTGTCCAAGCAAAATTTTCATAGAACGTTATGTTGCCTGTTTGACATTTGAAACAGACCTAAAAATCAGAGTGTGTTAAATCTTATGAGTTGTCATGATAAGGGTGATCGCATCTTTGAAGAGTCGACACGACTAATATCTCGGGAGTTGGCATTAAGGTAGGAAGGTAACCACAAATTTAGCCAATGCCACAATCACAAGTATGGAACATGTATCAACGGAAAGCCAGTTAAGTGATGAAGACACAGGGCAAGGAAAAACGCTCAAAAGAGTTCACCCCAGGTGTAAATTCGCTCAGGAAAAAGGGAAACTAGAACTATACCAAATAAATAAAGTGCAGTGAAAACGCCCTGGTAAGATGATAGCTACCTCAGAAATTACAGTGGAACAATGTGGCAGTGCAGATGAAATTGTAAAATATTTAATATCAGAATTAGTAAAATCGCCCTCGCACAATCGGCGAAATGATGCAAGGTATATTGTAATAATAATAAAAAAATTGCAGAGGATAAGCAATTCGTTGGTCATCAAGGTTGCAAGCGCGGAGCTAAATATCCATTAATATAAAGGCAGAGTTAAGGTTTACGATTATCACAATTTACATTCGTTGTAGTAAATTTTCTTTTTACATCATTTCCCATTCTTAATGGCAAAGGCAATACTATATGTCTATTGCCCAATTACAAACTCAGAGGTAAGATATCTTTCATCCCTACATAACACCAATCGCAGAAGTGATAAAAACAAGTCAATCCAACAAGAAACCAAATGCAGATCGAAGACAATATATATATGTATGTAAATTTTTCTTTTCTCGGGATACTAATCATAAAGAAATGTTGTCATCAGTAAGAGAACACCAGGGTCATATGGGCAACTCGTCGAAAGGACAGCAGGCTTCTATCAATCAAGGCGCAGAGAAATAAGCATCAAGGAAGCAAGATAGTCATTCAGCTAAGGACAACATTTTACCTACTCAAACGCAAGCAGATCTAAAACATACATCCTACAACGTTCTATCAATCAACCAGAAAAAAACATACGGTTGCCTGTTCGCTTGCTCCGGGTGACGTCCGCACGCTCCGTGCAAATCCTACTCATATACCGCCAAGACCTCACCGATACCTCCCAGCCAACACTAGGGGTACTCTGCTTCCCCCTTAGCCCCCCGAGCCGCAAAGGGGCCACCCACTATCCAAATGGTACGTCTATCTCCCAGCTCACCTCGCAACGCCGAGCTACCACTCCTCTCCGAGCTGGGAAATCCCAACTTCCACAAGTAAATTAGTCAAGTCACTAATACGGCAGCGTAATGTTACGCTAACAACCGATCCCTTCTTCCTTCTCCTCCCTCTCTTTTATAGAGTTTCAGAACTTCCATTCTTTCCTTAAATCTCATTAAATTTTAAGTTTTAATAAAAACCTTCTAAAAATTCTCCTTCGTACAAATGTCATCCATCCCCCACTTTCCTCCAATAATTATTTTCTTTAATTTATTTATTGTCTCATTTCCCTCACCCACCTAGAGTTACTCCTAAATTTACTCCTAGGTGTCCCTAGATTCCCTTACAGGTTTTAAAAGCTTTCCCTAA